>JBCEWC010010390.1:0-17708 GCA_038996855.1 Solanum aculeatissimum | reverse complement strand
TGTTTTAGGGGTTTAGGAGACCTTAGGGGACCAAAAAGGGGCTTAAGGAAATATTAAATCATGAAAATACCATTAATGAAACACAACTTTCCGAAACTAAGCAGTTTCAAGCGGAGCTACAGTGCCCGTTCAACAGTGAACACTCCGTTCAACTAACCGTCTAACCTCCCTTTGTTATTTCTTCAGCGCGAACTTTCGGAGGACTTTCTGTTACACTTCACGAACAAATAAATGGTCCGTTAAAGGTGAGAATTCCCGTTCAAGGCACCTTATAATCTCACTTAACCTAAAAAACCATGTCCAAGCCTTGGCCTAGCCACTGTCCAACTTTACGGGACAGTGGACGGCCCGTCAACCACCACACGAGCCGTTCAAGGTCTCGTGGGTTTACACTTTGCTTTGGGGTGGTTCCAGGCGACCCCTAGCTCACTGGAACATCCCAAGAGGCACTAGATGGACTGTGAAAAGGTTCACGGTTCGTGAAAAAACGTTTGGCCACTTTTCTGAGCGTATCTCCAATGAATTTCGAATTATAGACAGTCTCACTATTTTGGCCATATCTCCCTCACCCGAAGTCCAAATTGAGTGAAACCACTTGTTTTGAAAATCTAACTCAAAGGGATTAAATTTTATATATGTTAGATCACATGGTTAGTCCCACATAAAAAATTATGACTGTTTGAAGTACGCTGCCAAAACTGTTCCTCTAGGCCACTTACTAGCCCAATTTGCATTCGGCCACTTAAACTCAACCTGTGGCCACAAAAACTCAACCATGACTTGTAGTACATCATAGAATGCGAACCATAAGTATATTTCGAAAATTTTTGGGTTGTTACTCCAAACGAGTTTAAGATGGAAATGTGAGGGATTGATAAAGTATGAGTAATCAAGACGTCCATGTCGTGCCACGATAATAAATTATGCACTTGTTGGGAGAAAACCTAAGTACTTTGATGTAATAGGATTGTTTTATTTGATTTCTAGTTCTTAGATTGTTAGGAAGATTTCATATTTTTATTTTTATTTTTCAGTAATTTGATTGTAATATGTGGACTTTGGACTGGTGATATATAGGGTAAAAATGTGTTTATGCAAGTTCTTCAGGACTAAGACCAAGCCAACCATTTTTGGCTGAAAAGGAGGTTTTATAATTGATTATACGGGCAATACTTTATTATATAATTCCAAGAAAAGAGTCTTGAAATCTTTTTGAAGCGCCATTGTTACGAAGGGGTATATAAGTCATAGATCAAAGTATGAGTCATATAGTGGTTCGTGAACAATTCCAATAGCTAAATTTTGAGGATCAACTTTGTACAAAAGTTTTTATGGGTCATATATCATTTCACAAGTTATAAATGTTATTTATAGAATGAGGGCCAAACATTGTGAAATTGGGGTTCTTCAGGAACTGATCCATCACTTATCAGATGACTCGTAGGTCGTTTCGTGGATTTTTTGGTTTGGGAACAATCTCTAAAAGTTCAAAGGTGGCATCAGACAAAACCCTTTCTATGGCCTGTAGAATGGATCATGGCCCGTGAATTGGGTCTCATGGTCCATTCTGACAAGATTTTTGTAAGGGGCAACAAATTCAACATTTCTTAATAATTAAAGCTAAAACTACATTGCTTTACCCCTCAAATGGACCTTATCAGCCTTTTCAACCCTAAATTACTCATTTTCTTTCCATTCCACAATATCTTAAGTTCCAAAACTCTTTCAAGCCTTCTTCAAGAGCTCAAGCAAGAAGACCAAATTAGGGTTTTAGTTCTTCATCACCAAGCCATATTTTTCTCCATTAAATTACTAAGGTATGTGAGTTTGATTATGGGGACCTTCCTTCCCACAAGTCCAACCATATTCTTTTCTAACTACATGAAAGTATTTTATGAACTCTTGCATATGATGTTATTATTATTATGCACTCTATGATAGTCTATTTTCATGCCTGATATACATGGATCATATTTGTATTTTGAAGTATTAATTGTTAAGCATGAATACCAATTGAAGGCATATTTCATGAGATGATTCATATCTATTGAAATTATGCATGATGTAATCTATGAAAGATTGTGAATATGTGGCGGATTTCATGATACCTAAGATGGGGTTTTCTACTACAAGGTTGGTGAGTTGATTGAATATCTTCCAAATGAATTGATTTTACATTGTCAAGCTCTATTACTCTTGAATTGCATGATTCTAAGTACATGTTTATCTATCCACCATGTTGGAGTAAATCATCATGACAAAAGATTCCCATATTGATGAAACGTTATTACATAAATTGCAAGACAAGCATGATATGATAAATTATGGGCTCCTAAGCATGCGTTGAACTCATGAAAGGTTCTTATGATTTGTAAGTAAGATATTAAACCCCCATCTTATATTCCACCCTCTTGTGAATAAATGTTGCCTACATGAAGGGGTCAAGTATCATAAGTGTTTTACCCTCATGTGAAACTAGAGCTCACTAGAAGGGGTCAAGTAGATTGAAAGTCCTAACCTCGTGTGTAAAGCTATGCCCACTAAAAGAGGTCAAGTTTATGAATCTTTTTACCCTCTAGTATAAGGTGTACACTAACTTGTAGGGGTCAAGTATATTAATGAGCTACTCTTATCATGTTGCTATTTTCTCCATGTTATTCAAGTTAAGATTAAATTATGATTCTGTCAAGTATTCTGTGGGATTAGACTTAGCACCGAAAGAGACTTAAGGTGGGGGTTTTACCCAAGGGATCCTTATGTAAAGTCTTGGTGTCTTAACTATGTGCCACCATAGGTTCATGTTATTTTCCCTAATTAGGATTTTACTAGTGGATCCAACTCGGTCAAGCTACCTGCTATGTGGGGTTAAGTTTGGTTTACCTTGGCAAGTAGACTACTCCTTTTCCAGTGAGGAGTTAAGCATCGAAATTCCAAGTAGTAGTTTTCTTGGTCTTATATGTCGATTAAGGTTTCCTCCCACATATGTATGTTATGTTATGCAAGTTTGATTATCTCTATGCATGTGCAAGTAAAGCTAATATTTTATATGTTATATTGAGCTTGTGTCTATTGATCATTATTATGTATCTCGATAATCATGGCTTACTTTATTTGCTTGCATTGCATCCCGCATACTAGTACATTCTAAGTACTAACACATACTTTTTGCCTACATGATCTAACTATGTAGGAACTGGAGCTCCTATCCATTCTCCTCCTCTACGTAGCTAGCTGAATTACTTAAAGATTGTGATTGGTGAGTCCTCCACTTCGGGGACAATATCCAGTTCAGTTTCATGCTTTAATTAAGACTTGTATATTTTTGATACTTATCTTTGAGGGTGAGCCCGGGAGATGTCTTGGTCCCCATTCTATTCATATTAGTTGTATCGCTGCATATGGAAAATATATGTATTAGGCTTGACTCCCATTATGCTTATGTGATTATGTAAGATTTCCCTTAATATTCCTTACTCCCTTCTATGTGATGATATTTATTGATGATATGATGGAAGTCCTCAGTCTCGACAACATCCCCATAGCGTGAGTCATACTTACCCACCTCTTAGACTTTATTTGTTATGTGATTCATGAAAATTCTCTCCCTTTAAACATCCCCATAGCTTGAGTCCAAAGTCTAACTTTCCTTAGAATTATTTAATACTTACTTGATTGTTTGATTATGCTTTCGCAACCAAGGATGTGTAAATTATATATTAAGAGGCTTGTTTGGTTTGTCTTCAGGTTTCCCCTTCTCTGTGTCACCTCTAGGCCCTAGGCGTGGGTCATGACAAGCTTGGTATCAGAGCACTAGGTTTGTAAATGGTCCTCAGAAATCCAACACACCACGTCAAGTAGAGTCTTGTTCATTGGTGTGAAGCCCGCCACACTTATGAATAGGAGGCTATGAGAGATTAGGAAATAATTTATTTTTTCATACTCTGTGTCATTCTATAGATTTGAACTAAGGTTCCCTTTTTCCTAACAGATAGTGTTTTGCTTTTTTTGATCTTGTTGCCAAGGAGAATGCCACAAAGAGCTCCTACACCCGAGGATGATACGACCCCTTTGGTTGCTCAAGCTCCAAAGAATAAAAAAGGGTCACGCAAGTCGAGTACCAGAATGTCATTGCTCTATTGGCACAAGTCCTGACCAACTAGTCCAACCAAGGAGCCCAAGCTCCTCATGCTTCCACCCTAGCTTCAAGAGTTTGGGACTTTACAAGGATGAACCCTCCAGAGTTCTATGGCTCCAAAATGGAAGAGGACTCCCAAGAATTCATTGATGAGATGTATAAAGTGCTTGATATTATGGGGGTGAGTTCGGAATATAAGGTGGAGCTTACGACCTATCTAATTAAGGGCCTTGAACAAATTTGGTTTACTCAATGGAAGAAAGAGCGGGAGGACAATGGTCCCATTCCATGGGAAGAGTTCAAGGCCGCATTCCTCAAATGATTCTTCCCTATCAAATTGAGAGAGGCAAATATGATGGAGTTCATGAATCTCAAACAAGTCTCCATGAGTGTGATGGAGTATTCCCTTATGTTAAAAAAGATCTCAATATATTCCCCTCATTTGGTTGTCAACTCAAGGGCAAGGATGAATAAATTTATGCTGGGGGGGTGTCCAATTTGGTGAATGAAGAATGTCGCACCTCTATGCTTGTGGGTTATATGGACTTATCTTGGCTTATGACATATGCCGAGCAACTTGAAGGGAAAAATCTTAGGAAAAGAAAGAGTGGGGAGTCCAATAGGGCTTGGTATGATGGTGGCTTTCAAGGTGCTAAGGGTGGTCACTTCCAGTAAGGCCACAAATTCCAAGGCCAAGGGTCCTCTAATTCCCAAAATCAAAGATTTGCTAATGATAGGGTTCCTAACCCTAAGGCTCAAGGTGGCAATGGTGGAATGACATTGCCAAGGTGCCAAAAGTGTGGAAGGAATCATGATGGAAAATGCTTGAGGGATTGGACTGTTTGCTTTGGGTGTGACAAAGTAGGCCACACGATTTTTAATTGTCCTTACACTTAAAATAAAGATATAGATTGTCATCCTCAAGGGCAAGGTGCTCATGTTGATAAAATAGAACAAGGTGCCCAACAAGGGGGTGCGCGACGTCACAATTGGTTTTATGCTCTTAAGGGAGACAAGGAGTGGATGAGGTGCCCGATGTTATTACCAGTATGTTAACGATTTTTTATTATGATGTGTATGCTTTATATAATCCGGGTGCCACACTATCTTTCATTACACCTTTTGTTGTTAATAATCTTCATGTATGTTCCAAACATTATGTGAACCCTTTGAGGTATCTATCTCCATCGGTGATATTTTGAAGTTTTACACTCTTCATTTGTTCAACATAGGTCATGAGTCGCGAAATATCAATTTTCTTAATAAGCATCGTAACCTTACACTCTATCTTTACCAAATTAGACAAACCCAATGTGAATTAATTCATGCAGGGCCTAGATCAGCCACCAAGGAAGGAGTAAATTTGGGCAACTTTGTAAACTTAAGGGCACATTCCCTCACACTCATACCTCCTTGCCTCAAATTCATGAACTCCAATACTTTACTTTCCTCAATTTAAGTTGGAAGAAACGATCAAGGAAAGCGGCCTTAAACATCTCCCAATCAATAGAACCACCTTTAAACGTTTTAGACTTCCATTAGGTGAACCAAACTTTAGAAACTCTCTTATGTTGATAAGCCACCAATTCGGCCTTTACCTTGGACGATACCCTAATAATATCTTCCACCTTGTAGACCTCATTATTGGTAACCTAGTAAGTTTGAAGGCCTTGAGGAACTTTACGGGATGGAGGGACTTGGTCCTTATTAGCATTATCTCCCCTAGGTAGTGGAGCATGTCGTAGAGGCATATTATGAAAATATAAAAGGATAAGCATTATAGAATGAGGTCTTAAAGGCATGACATAGATCACAAAAGAAGAGAAGATTTCCCAAATGTCTCGTTGCCTCTCGCTCATGGATATGGCATGCTTCATAGTTTTGAACAAGACTCTACTAGACGCGACATGCTAGACTCCCTAGGATGCTTTCAAACATTATGCTCTGATACCACCTTTGTCACTACTCAAACCTAGGGGATAGCCATGACCCGGTGAATGTGACACCAGAAGGTATCCTATCAAAGCCTCGTGTTCCATAACCATATATAAGGTAAAATAAGTGTAACATAAGAGAATACGCAAGTGGAACCTATCAATATAGAAATTATAGTTTCTCTTAAGGGAAATTATATCAATCATAATGTACAAAACATGCCTTTACATCATACGATCTTGGCATAGACTAAGCATAGGTTACTATCTCACCCTAATGATATACATCAAAGAAAAGTCATGTAGTATAAGTAGGAAAAATATCAAAAAGGAGCTTGTTCTCGAAGCATGGGAACACACAAACAAGTCTTCAAATGCTCAACTTTAAATCTAGCCATGAAATAAAAGTATAGCCTCGTAGTCCATCCTTACATGATAAGATCATATAGGAAAAGAAGTATGCATTAGTACGTTGAATGTACTAAGTATGTAGGTACGGCATACATAAACGAACATTATAACATAGTATCAGTATGCATAATCATAATCAATAGAATAAGGACACAATATGAGCAATGCATGTTTAAGACCATATGAGGAAGCATCTTCAAACCTTTCATAATCCTAGCATACATATGTAGGAATAAGACCATAATCGACAATAATACCAAACAGACTATTACATGGAATCCTGATATTCCTTCTACCTCGAGTGAAAGAGGAGTCTACATTGTCAAAATAAACTCAATCCTCACCCTATAGGCTTTATGCTAGCACAGTGAGAACCCATAATTTTACTCCACCTTTTAAGCTCTATCCTAGCACAGTGAGCATCATATTAAAAGCTAAGAGGATCCATCAGCAAAACTTTAAGGCATATAAACATGAACATTATTTTTCGATGGCATGTAGTTATGGGACAATGGAATCTACCAATGCTATCTTGAGGCTAAGTCATATCCTATGAAATAAATAAACCATGTATATACATAGCTTTTAACATAATTTATACTTTATCAAAATCATACGTTCTTAGCTTGTAAAATAGTCATAATAACTTCACAAAAACATATCATATTATAGTAATAGTCCATCTACATAGCTTTCACATAGTGCGGGTATACTCCCCATCTTAAAATAATCTTTGCATAAACATTAGGGTTCATAGTCACCCTCATCATCATAGCATCATTATCATTGTAACATCATCATCATTGTATTTAAAACATGCTTTCCATGCTTAAGATCATATTCATAAAAATCATAGCTTTATCGGAGGAAACTTGGGACATGTGTGGGTTCAAAAGCAATTGAGTCAAAATTATGCCATTTAGTAAAATTCATAGAGGAATTATGCAATTGAAATCAATGTGTACCATTAGTAAAGGAACCTACA
This sequence comes from Solanum aculeatissimum, assembly GCA_038996855.1. Classification (NCBI taxonomy): domain Eukaryota; kingdom Viridiplantae; phylum Streptophyta; class Magnoliopsida; order Solanales; family Solanaceae; genus Solanum; species Solanum aculeatissimum. The sequence continues at coordinate 10,243 of JBCEWC010010390.1, read as the reverse complement.
TCAATTCATGAAGCCCTAATCATCATATGCTTGAAATCATATACTTTTACTTGGAAATCATAGAAATCATGTAATTCTTATTACTTCATGCATAATTACGTGTGATAACCATAGAATAATCATAATCCATGGATTTGGAATCATTTCATAAATTTTCATTAGACATTATCATGAAACTTTGAAAAAAGGAGGTTTCTAGATTGGGATCTGTCCATGAATGAAGCCCTACATACCTTAAGTGAAGAACTTTAGAAATTAGAAAAGAAAGACCTTAAAATCCTTTGCAAATCTTGGAACCCTAACTTCAATGTAGTCCTTGTCTAGAGAGAGAAATATTTGAGAGCCCTTGAGAGAAGTTTTTAGAGTGAATGAGATAGAATGAATTAGTAATAGGATTTATAGGAGTTAGTTCGGTTAAGTTAGTTAGGAGATAAAAAATGACATAGTTTAAGAGTTAAATAAACTATAAATGTCCAAAAAGCCCTTCATTAAAAGCTGATAGAGCCGCTCAATAGACCCTGTCCACGGATCGTCTTTCCAACTATGACCCATGATTTGGCTTTGTAAACCACGTGTCAAAAAAGTTGAGCTACTAGAAATTGCACCTTACATACCATGAATAAACAATATAGTTTGTGGTTCCATATATGGATCACATATCCCTTCATGAAACCTCCAGAAAAAAATTCAAGTTCTACAGGGCTCCTTTCATGGCCCTTTGGACAAGCCGTGATTCTATCTATGGTCCATCCTATTATTCATGGAATAACATCTAGAAATCAAAAATATTTCCAACTTTCATGACTTAGGACCACGACACCTTTCCATGACCCGTGGTCTCATACACAAGCCATAGATTGGCTCATGAAGTTTGTCAATCTCTAAATTCTATAACTTTTCATTTTTCTGGCCATACGACATGTAGGTTGTTACACAAATGTTGATTTCTTCATGAATTATGCATATTTATATCTAGTATCATTTTTAATCTTGAATTTCATATACACATTCTTTATTCTCACTTCTTATACAAGATCATGTACAAGCCTTCTACATGGTGTTTTGGTAATGAAAATAGTTTCAGTTATGGTTATGAATATGATTTCAATATGTATATGATAATTACATGTTTATGGTAACTACAATGACTATGAATTCATTTTAAGCATTTAAGGATATGTATACACTATTATGTACATGTTATGAATGAACATTCCTATGCATGTAGCATATTTTGAATAATGAATTGGCTTTTAAGTCCAAATATGCATGATGATGACTTTACTATGACTAATGATGATCCTTTGATAAGCATGTATACATATATACTATGAATTCCATTGATGATAACTTAGCACCGAATGAGATCGGAGGTGGGAAGCTATCCCTAATATAAAGCCTACCTATCTCAGAACTGTGTGCCATTGTAGGTTATGTACTACCAAACACTATAGGAGGTTATGTTCAAGATAATGTACCACCACCAACTATGTTGAGTTATGTTGAGGATTATACACCTCCACCCACTATGTGGTGCTATGTTTATTAATATAAATGGCCTACGTGGATCCACTAGCCTAGCCTACAAGGGCTCCTACGGTGGCACATAGTTAATATGACAAAGAGTTGCTTCTAAGGTTCCCCTACCGAATCCCACCACATTTTCACATTTGGTGCTAAGTCATTCCATGGAAATATTTAAAACATAACTTAGAATCATAAGTAGCAATCATAGGAGTAGCTCAAACATAGGAACCACCAAGTGAGTATTGTCCTTCCATCTTGGGGACCTTTCTTAAACATCTTTAGGGCAATTGTCAACATGCTTATATATTTGATAAATTTAAATTTAAAACTCATATTTGATTCCCTAATGATCATCTTAAATCATGCAAACCTTTACTTGAAAACTAAATAGGCTTGGCTTTTATGATGGAAAAATCATAAGTCACATATGTCATGGAAATATACTCATTTGGAAACATGTAAAACAACAAACACTTCATCATCATCAAAACCCATTAATAATAACTTTATCAACAACTTAAAGTCATGCATAAACTTAAATAAATATCATACAACATAATTAATATCATTTAATGGTATAAAGTATCATGAAATCATTATAAGTATGCATATTATCTTAAAGAACTTAAAGAAAAGGTAAATACTTAAAACGGGTCTTTGTGAGTGGAAGGATACCCATAAATCAACTCACATACCATAGAAGACTTTGGAGGACTGAATTTGGAACCTAAGAACTTTGAAACCATAGACTTTTCCTTGCCCTTTTCTTGAGAAAACTTTGCCTTAGTAAAACTTAGGAGTTTGAAAAATGATAGAATGAAAGTGTCTAGGGATTTTAGGGCTGATTTATGCCTCTTTGGATTCCAAAATATCTTATTTTAGGAACTAAAATGATGGAAATGACCAAACTGCCCCCATTAAAAACTACCGTCTTCAACCTACGAAAGCCCGTCTATAGGCCGTAGATCGATCCACGGACAGTCTTCTCATCTAGAAACTCTCTCTAAAATCCCTAAAATTATTTTATTGAAATCAAAACCACGAAACCTTCTTACGGGCCATATATGGACTTACGGGTTGTCGTTGGACTCATAGAGTTCTTCCATACTTGGTCATTTTTATCATTTTCTTGGTCTCATTCCACAAAGCACTCTATGGGTTATACAAGGATTTACAGGTCGTGCTAGTAACACATAAGTCACCTTCTAGCAACCCAAATTTCCTTAATGTCTGATGGTCTTATTCACAAACTTTTCCATGGGTCGTTATCTCTTCTATGGGTCGTCACTTGGTCTGTGGGTTACCCTACACTTAGAAATTTTTTTCGTTTCTTGAAGTTCATGTTTTAGGACCACACCTACGGGTCATATGTCCACCTACGAGTCGTAAGTCACCCTCGTAAACTTTATTGCAAGTCATTTTTTAGGACATCTTTCTACACTCTTTGGCTCCTAAACTTGGGGTCATTACAATATCTCCCCCTTGGGAATATTCATCCTTGAATGTACTTAAAGGCGGGCTCTAAGGAGTAAACTACCAACTAATAACCCAACATGTATGCAAAAATACAACTTAAACATCATTTCATAAAATTTTCAAAATCTACACTTAATACATGCCTCAAAATAGTCCATAAACATACAAATAAATGCATGCATCATGTAAAATTACAATGCAAGGAATTAGAGGTTTTAGGAAGAATTTCTTAATACCTCAAGGCTTGAGTGGAGTGTAATAGTTACAAATAACACTTCATCATTACAGCTTCCACTTCCTATGTAGCACCCTCAACTTGTTGATTTATCTATAGCACTTTGACGGATGTTACTTCCTTTTTCTTTGTTATTTCACTTGTCGGTCTAGGATTTAAACTGGTCTTTCTTCATAATTCAAATCCTCTTCAATGTTCATATCATCCAATTGAACTATGGAGTTTGGATCACTTATGAATTTTCTCAACATCGATACGTGGAAAATTAGATGAATCCAATGCATCTCATTGGATAGATACAACTCATATGCTACTTTTACCTCTCTTCTCACCACCTTATAGTACCCTACATACCTAGGGCTTAATTCCTTTTCTTACCAAACTGAATTACACCTTTCATCAAATATACCTTCAAGTAGACCCAATCATCGACTTGGAACTCAAGTTCCTTTTTTCTCACATCAGAGTAGGACTCTTGTTGACTTTGGGGCATTTAAAATTTCTCCTTTACGCTTTTAATTATCTCCAAAGATTCATTACTAAGTCCAGTCCTATTAATTCCACTTCAGTAACTTTAAACCACCCAATCAGTGATCTATACCGTCTACATACAATATTTCAAATGGTGTCATCCCAATACTTGCATGGAAGCTATTGTTGTAGGCAGACTTGATAAGTGGAAAATGTTCATCCTAACTTTCCTTAAATTCTAACACACAAGCTCTCAACATATCCTCCAACATTTGAATAGTCTTCTCGGCTTTCTCGTCAGTTTGGGGATGAAAAGCAGCACTAAACTTCACCCTTGTACGAAGTCCCTTTTGAAAGGATCTCAAAAAATGAGAAGTGAATTAGAAACCACAATCTAAAATAATGGACAATGGAATCCCATGCAACCTCACCAACTCTTGGATAGACAAGTGGAAATAATCTTTGGCACTAAATATAGCCTTGAACGGTAAGAAGTGGGCCAATTTTATCATGCGGTCTACTATAACCCATACGGAGTAAAATTGCTTTTCGGCCCTTGGAAACCAACCTACAAAGTCCATGTTGATATCTTCTCACTTCCAAGTAGGAATATCAATGTCTTGTGCTAGGCCACCCAACCTTTGATTTTTAACCTTGACTTGTTAGAAATTGGCACATTCAGACACTAATTAGGCAATGCCCTTCTTCATCTCATTCCACCAATAAATCTCCCTCAAGTCTTTATAAATCTTTGCAGTGTTGGGATGGATGGAATATGAAGAGTTATGATCTTTTTGAATGATGAACTCCTTCAACTCACCATTGTTGGGCACGCACAACTTCCCTTGTTACTGGAGTGCACCATCTCCCCCTTGTGAGAAAACCTCTACCTTCCCTTCCTTCACCAAGGCCTTCAACTCAACTAAAGCAGGATCAAGATCTTTCTTGGACTTAACATCATAAATCAAGGAAGATCCAAAAATATAAATCACCATTGCACCACCATTCCCTAATTCACTCAACTTTACTACCAACCTAGCCAACCTATGAACATCGTTAGCCAACTCTCTTTTTACATCATCTTCAAAGTGAGACATACTACCCAGGGAAACTCTACTAAGGGCGTTGGCTACCACATTGACTTTTCCCGAGTGATACTTTACACTCATGTCAATAGCCTTTGAGTAGCTCTAATATAAGGACCAAGATTTTAGAAAAACCTTAACGATACAAAGTATAGTGATTCCATGAGTTTTAGGCTAAGACACCTTACCATGTGCACCTCCATGAGCCAGTGGTCCATACCATGGTTAGTAAAGGGAGCTCGTGAGAAGGGACTGGCTAGTGCTCCCTCTATTTTGGCTAAGATGACTACCACGGTCACTTGTACTATCCATACAAGCTCCCACGACCCGTGGTAGCTCTTTCGTGCAAAAGACAAGTGAACTTTTAGCAAAGTATCAATCATCATCTCGAAACGTAGACCTTTGTATGAGTGTTTCTCACAGATCATAAATCTTTTCACAAACCATATGGCTTCCATGGGAGCAATCATTGTAAATTTTCTAAGTATGAAAGTATTATCTTAATGATGAGTCACACTCGATATACACTTATACGGTTCGTGGAGATCTATATGGCTCGTGAAGAGCTTTCGTGATGATTCCCAAGTGACCTTTCAAGGTCCATTCAATTGGGGATATTCCATTAACCTCCCAAATCAGTTACATGTTATCCATACCACTCCATGCACACCATAATACTCAGTTCCTCATTCACTCATTCAAAACGTCTTTCGAATTCTCTTTTCAAGCTGTAATAGAATGATCTCCATGGAACCTTCAAGCTCAAGCTAAATTACCTTTAAAGCCTTTAATTGAAGCTTATTTTGTGGATTAGGATCATCATGGGTCTCCTTCACCAAGACAAGTTTAAAGGAATTCCCCTCGTTATACTTTTTGCATAAATTGATATAAGGGTCAACTTTAAATGGTCATATAGCCTTGCCCAAAAACAACTGGGTGGCCTACCACCTATCAAATTAAATTTCTTTCAATTAGCTTTCCAACTCATCTGGTTTTACTCAATTCTGAGTTAGAATTAAGAAGTTATGCTCATTTTCGTAGAACCTGTCAGTGTTGGGACAGTGAGCTTTCACGAACCATGAAAAACATCACGACCTGTTAGGCCATCCATGGTGACTTATGGATAAAACTCTAAGTCATATTTTATTAAGATATTTTAGGTAATTTGGCTCATCCCCAAGGCTTTTTAAGGCATTTATGTCCCCCTTTACACTCCTAAACAACCCATATCCTAATTTTAACATCTTATTCAAGATTTTCTCTTAGTTTACTTCATCATTCCCAAAGACTTTCTCTCCCAATCACTCTTTCAAGGAATTCAAGCTAGGAATTTGTGTGGGCTGCCAAGAACAAGCTTAATTTATTCTATTTCTTCTAAATTCTTCAACGTATGTGGGATTGATTCATTGATTCTCTTCAAATCATGAAGACCCTGAAATCTTATTTCTTAATTTCATGAATTCTAAGTCTATTTTGCAAATGGTTCTTTTAAATTAGTGTTGATTTGATCAAATTGAGTTATGGGTTATGTTTAATTAATGTTTTTATTATTATTTAAGTCCTATTATGATGGATTGCATTGATTTTATGATGGTTTAAATATGCATATCCCTTTGATTTATGAAATTATGCATGGGTAGTCTAAATAGGATTTTAATTGTTGATTTCCTTATGATTTAAGTATGGATTCATCTTATTGTGATATATTAAATGTGAATCTCTACTGCCCATGTTATTCTCTCATTCGTCATGGCATATGTATGCATGAACATTAATTTTTATGGAAGTTTATAATGTGGGCTACGACCTAGTTATGATTATAACTATGTTTTCAAGCTAATATGGGTATGATAAGATTGTTATCACATGATATTTATGATATGGCTTTGTAACAACCTGAAATTTTGAAAACGTTGTGAGTATGGTTAGCTTTGATTTTGAACTTATTTTGGTTGCTCAATGATCTCCATGAGTCTCTCTTAAGTGGTCATAGTCAAAGCAATTGCATTGGCTAAGTTTTGCATAAAGTTTTGTGGAAGCACTTATTTTAATTGGCTCTATCTTCTAACACAAGTAGAACTACGTGAGCCATGACCTATCAAATTGAAGATATTTGAGTTTTATTTCCAATTCACTTAGATTCACTTGATTTGGAGTTCATATAAAAAAGTTATGGCTTTTTTGGTAGGACTACCTGTATAGGGATTTAATCTGGAAATTAGCAAAGACAACTTACCAGGGGACCCCACACGGATCGTGTGACCTCTCATGGTCCGTGGTGCGGCACTTTGGTGATTATTTCTTATAAAATCTTGATATTAAGTGTGGAAAAGTCTTTAGGTGGCCCTTGTCCTTGTATGTGTGGTGTATTTAGCATTAAATTGGAGTTTTAGACCAAGGTCCATCACATGAACCCCACATGGCTCTTGTGACACTTCACTGGTTGTGTAGTCACTCGTGAGTGGATCCTTGGACTTGAAAACTATAATTTTGAAAAGGAACATCACACACTAACCCTTCACGGTCCGTGTGACATCAAAAGGTTCGTGAAGTGGTTCGTTTGGGTGTTGGAGTAAAACAATTTCTAAGTATGGAATCTCACATAAACCTTTGGAAGAGTAAACTTTAACTGATCATATATCTTATCAAAGGAAGAACTGAGTATTCTATTACCTATCAAATTGAATCTCTATGAGTCAGCTTTCCAACAAAACTTGTTTCACTCAATTCCGAGTTCGGAGTAAGAAGCTATGTTCATTTTCGTAGACACTACTTGTGTTGAGTTAATGAGCCTCACCTCCCATGAAGAGGCTCACGACCCGTGCCACTGACTGCGGGGGCTTCGGGATAAAATTCTAAGTTGCATTTTATTGAGGTATTTTTGATAATTTGACCCTTTCCCAAGGTCTTTTATGACCTTTTACCCTATCCTAAGCCCCAAATAAGATTATACACTCTCTCTCACTCTCATTCCTCATCAAACTCTCAAATTTAAATTCTAAAATACTCTCTACTAGTCTTGAGGTTGAAGATTTAATTAGAGATTGATGGAGGGTTTTCTTCTTCTAAATTCAATTCCTTCTTCATTCTTCTTTATTATCTAAGGTATGTGGGAATTTATTGTAACAACCCAAAATTTTTTGAAATCTCCATATGGTTGGAATTCTATGATGTAATACAAGCCATGGTTGAGTTTTGGTAGTCACGGGTTGAGTTTAAGTGGCCGAATGCAAATTGGGCTAGTTAGTGACAATTTTGGCAATGTACTTTAAACAGTAATAACTTTTGATGTGGGATGAACCATGGGGACTTCTACATATCACATTGAAGATCATTGAGGTATATTTGCAACACAACTAGTTATACTAAATTTGGAGTTCAAATGAGGGATATATGGACCAAATAGTGAGACTGTCTGAAATTTGGATTCCATTGGAGATAGGCTCATAAAAGTGGCCAAGGAAGGGGCCACGGGCCGTGAAACTTTTCAAGGCTCATCTAGGGTCTCTTCAAGTGTTCCATTGAGCTAGGGGTGGCCTGGAACCACCCCTAAGCTAAGTCTAAGTCAATGAAGCCTTGAACGGCTCGTCCAAGACCAAACGGCCCGTGTACTGCCTCGTGAAGTGAGGCAGTAGCTTGGACAAGCCAAGGCAAACATATTTTAGGCTAATTATGGTTAAACGGTGCCTTGCACGGCCAGTCACACATCAAACGGTCCGTTAAGTGCTTCGTGAAGTGTTACAGAAAGTCCTCCGAGAGTTCGCGTTGGAGAATTTGACTAAGGAAGGTTGGACGGTTGGATCAGATGGCTCGTGTGCCATTTGATGGCACTGTAGCAGCCGTTTGGCACTGTGTCCAGTTAAAAGTTCCTTTTTATTAATGGTATTTTCGTGATTTAACCTTTTCCTAAGCCCCTTTTTGGTACCCTAAGGTTTTCTAAACCTCTAAAACATTCACTAAACCCTCATTCATCCATTCAAACTCTCCTATACACTCTCTTAAGATCCTAAGACTTTCGTGGCCTCCATTGAAGCAAGCTTGTAGAATTTGAAGGAAGAAGACTTGATTAAGTTTAATCTTGTTGATTAGTTGCATGGATTAAGGTATGTGGGACTTGATTCAAGGATCCTGTCTCATCCTTGAAGATCCTAAGAACCCTAACCCTTTAAATTGATTTTCAAGTTTTCAATTAGTCTCCTATACACTCTTCAATCCTAATCCTCTTCTCTCTCTAAAAATTTTCTCTCTTCCACTTCTAACGGCTAGTTAACGGTTTAGCGCTTCGCCAATGGCGCGTGAGGCGACGGTGGACGGCAACATACCACCGGACTTATGCCATGGACCCATTGTCCACAATACCCAGCCATAACAGAAGCAACATACTTCTTCTCTTAGCTCTGCCACTCAGGGTTTGAGTGTAGCAGACACTGAAACAGTAATTGAACCAGAGCTAACAATGAACGACGATAGAAACAAACGGGGGGACAATGAGGAAAACCCAGAATCCATAGTCAAAAAGACAATGAAGATCCAAGAGCTAAGCAGTAAACAACATTTTCAAAGGGAGGGGCTAAACGACCAAGGAACGTCAACCCAAGACCATGGAAGAAATGTCACAACAGAAAGGAGTAATCAATCAAAATCTCCTCTGCAATCACGAGGTAAGTCTGATGAAACTCAGGCTCATAATCGTGTGATTATTAGACAGGGCGGTACCCATATAGACTCGAAAAAGGGGAAGAATGGTAACTCTGAAATAGGATCTCAACCTAACACTGAGGTCTTAACTAAAGCCCCTGGAAAGGTAGAAGAGTCCCGTAGCCTTCAACCAAATGATCTTAAAACTCATACTCATGATCCCAATAGTTTTCCCAAGGTATCTAGCAATTTTGATAAGATTCCTCTCAAGGGGCCTATGCCCTCTCAGGGAGCTAATCATCAGGTTGTACCTGCTCACATTACTGGTATGGGCTCACAGGAAGAGCAAAAGAAAGGCAAAAATACTGAACCAGCCCCATACACAGTGGCTCAGTTATTTTCCACCAAATTGAGGCTTAACATGGCTAAACAGGACAAGCACATAGAGATAGGACAGCCTAAGTATACCTCTAAGCAAGGTTTGCCAGCAGTAATCTTTGACAGGGAAGACTACATGCTTACATTAGCTGAGAGCTGTAGATTTACATTCATAGACAAATTTATCAACACTATGCCCAAAGTGAAGCTAATTAGGAAAAGTTTCATATTGCAAACCCAGCTTCTACGGGGATTCAAAATAGCCCACTTCAATGCAAGACATGTGTACATAGACCTTGACAATGAAACAGACTATGTCACAGCTTGGACTAAGACCAAGATGCATATTGAAGGTTAATTGATGAGAATTCAAACTTGGACCCCAACCTTCAAACCAGAGGAAGAGACATCCATTGTTCCCATTTGGATTACC
>JBCEWC010010389.1:0-17709 GCA_038996855.1 Solanum aculeatissimum | reverse complement strand
AGTGTAATGATGCTATGATGGCTTGATCGAGGGTCTTCGGGTCCTCTTTCACCATATCATATCTAGGCCCCCTATCCAGGTAGTGACACTTAATGTATGTTAAGATGACTTGGGTAAGGTATCTTTGAGTTCCTCATTCATCGTGTTATGATTAAGCACTAAGCTTAGGTCATACAAGCATTCCACCTCCTACACTAGCACATGGCTAAATTCTGACGATCGAGTCTAGTGATTTGGTGTGCTCTTAGTTCAGGGACTCCACTTTATTTCTTTCATGATTTGTATTGAGCCTCATATGATTGAGTTGTGTATTGGAGACTTTTACTTTCTATCATATTTTCAAAAATTTGTACTTGAGAGGAACCATGAGTATGATTTGGTCCCCGCTAAGTCTCATGTAGTTTGGTATGTTTGGACAATGAAGTTTTATAGGATGTAACTTGGTTTTAAACATGAATGTTTCCCTTAGTCTTATTTCCCATCTTAAATTTTTGCACTGTGATTGTTTAATTACCTGTGAATGCTTAATGTATGCTAAGATGGCTTGGGTGAAGTACCTTTAGGTTCTTCATTCGTTGTGTTATGACTAGGCCCTAGGCTTTGGTCGTGAAAAGTACCCAACTAGGCCCAAGAAACTACTAATGTCCAAAGTAGTCAATGCCTAGGTCAATTTCTCCTCACATCTATCTTTTTTGGATCAACTTTGATACTATTACCTGCCACCAAATACCTAAGAAAGGAAACTTCTTTCAACAAAAACTCACTTTTTTCAAACTTAGCAAATAATTTCTATTCCCTCAGAGTTTGCAATGCCACCTTCAAATGTTCTATGTGCTATTATTTATTCCAAGAATAGATCAATATGACATCAATGAACACTATAACAAACATATCAAGGTAGGGCATGAACATCTTATTCATAAGATCCATAAAGATGGTCGGTGCATTGGTTAGACCAAAGACATTACCACAAATTTGAAATGCTCATACCTTGTCCGAAAAGTCATTTTAGGAATATTACTCTCCCTCGCCCTTAGTTGGTGATACCTAGACCACAAGTCAATCTTGGAAAAATGTTTGGCTCCTTGTAATTGATCCAATAAGTCATCTATACTTGGGAGTGGATACTTGTTCTTAATGGTAAACTTATTGAGTTGTCGATAGTCTATGCACATTTGGAGCGATCCATCTTTCTTCATCACAAACAACACCTGGGCACCCGCACCCCATGGAGACCTACTTGGCCAAATGAAACCCTTCTACAATAGGTCTTTCAATTGCTCTTTTAGTTTCTTTAACTCTACCAAGGCTATTCTATAGGGAGGAATAGAAGTAGGTTGAGTATCGGACAAGAGGTCTATGCCAAAATCTATTTTCCTTTTGGAAGGAACATCGAGTAACTCTTCTAAAAAGACATCAGAAAACTCATTTACAACTAGGACCGACTCAAGAGAGGAAACTTTAGAATTGACATCCCTAACCCTCACTAGATGAAATATGCGGCTTTAGAGATTATTTTTTGAGCTTTGAGATAAGAGACAAACTGACCTCTACATGAAGAACTACTACCCTTCAACTCAAGAATGGACTCATTTGGGAATTAGAATTTGACCCTATGACTTCGACAATCTATAGAAGCGTAGGAAGCATGGAACTAATCCATCCTAAGTATGACATCAAAATTAACCATAAAGAGCTCTATCAAATCACAAGGAACAACTTTATGCAAAATAGACATGGGGCAATTTCTATAGACTCTTTGTGCAACAATGGATTGCCCTACAGGAGTACAAATTTCAAAAGGCTCATTTAGGACTTTGGGATATGCATGAATCTATTTGTAAGAAATGGAGGTATAAAGGACAAATTGGATCCCGGATTTAATAGTTCATATGCATTAAAGTCATAAATTTTCAATATACCAGTAACCTTGTCTAAAGTCTCTTCCACCTCTTGGCGGGCATGAAAAGAATAGAACCTATTGTCTCTTGGAGCACCTTGAGCTTTTCCACCTTGTCCTTGAGGCCTAGAACTATCGCTCTTACAATCTTTGGCATGATGACTGGGCTTGCCATATTTGAAGCATGCATTAGAGCCAACTAAGCACTCCTATTTCTGGGGCCTTCCACACTTAGAATAATTGGGAGTTTGTGGCTTGGGATTTTCCCCCTTGTCTTTGTTGAATCGGGGAGGAGGTTTGTTGGTTGAACCTTGGCCTACTTGCTTTTGGACACCTTGAAAATTGTTGTGGCCATCATCCTTTGGTGAGAAATCCACCACCATCCATTCGATCCTTCTTGGACTCCCTAGCATGCTCCCTCAATTTCTCTCCATCAAGGTGCTCTACATATGTCATCAAGTGGGAAATGTCCATTTCCTTCATGAGCAATGTAGTCTTGCATTCTTTAGATACCAAATACGACACCTAGAGATAAATGTTCTCATTCTAGCTTGCGGGTCTACCACCATGAATGTTGTATACTTTAATAGCTTTGTAAATTTGAGGGAGTATTCTCTTACATTTATGTGCCCTTGCTTCAAGTTGATGAATTATTGCACCTTCACCTCCCTTATCTCCAACTGGAAGAATCTATCCAAGAATGCTCCTTTGAACTCTTCAGACTCAACTTTGCCCGCTCCTTCACCTTTTTCATCAATCCATTTGTCATACCAATCTTTTCCCACACCTTTGAGTAGGTAGGCCAATAGCTTAGTCATCTCCCCAATCGGCACCATATCACGGCGACAATTCTATATGTCTCATCAATAAATTCCACCAGGTCTTCATCAACTTTGGAACCATGGTATTCTAGCAGGTTCATCCTCATAAAGTCCTAGACCCTTGTTGCCGGCAAAGGTCCTTGGGAGGAAGTTCAACTTCTCGGTTTGCTTGGTTGGCCAACACTTGGGCCAAAATTGCAAAGGCAGCTTAAAAGTCCACATGGGTAACTCTTTCTTCTTGTCATATGGGAGGGGCTTGATCCTCATTCACCTCTATAGGTAGCAGAGGATGGGCTTGGTCTTCATTAACCTCCCTACGAAATGGTGCTTTTCTTGGTGGAATGATCTATAAATTAACAAAAGATATCATCGTCAGATATAGGAAAATCTTAGAAAACCCTAAAGTCATAACATGATTCGTGTAGAAGGGATATGGTGTGCTTCAAAATCATGAACAAGACTCTACTCAATAGGGTATGTTGGATATTCAAGAAATATTTCAAACCTAATGCTCTAATACCAAGTTTTTCATGACCCAAGCCTAGGGTCTAGTCATAACACGGAAAATAAAGAACCCAAAAGTACCTCACCTAATCCATCTTAGCATACATCAAACATTTATAGGTTAATAACAACATAGTGCGGAATTAAAAGTAGGGGAAAGGGGCTAAGAGAATCATTCATGTTATGAATCAAAATAACATCTCAAGCTTCATTGTCCAAACATACCAATCTACATATAACTTGGTGGGGACCAAAGCATAGTCACGATTCCCCTAAAAAACAAAAGACATGAAAATTATATAGAAAGTAAAAGTCTTCGATGAATAACTCTAAATACATGGTCAATACATAGCATGAAAGAAAGAAGGTGGAAACCCCAAACTAAGGGCTCACCAAGTTACTAGTATCGATCATCGAAAGCTAGTCACGTGTTGGTGGAGGAAGTGGAAAGCCTATCTCTACATGGTGATATAATGTAGTAAAAATATGTGTTAGTGCATTGGAATGTACTAAGTATGTGAGATGCAATGCAAACATGAAACTGTAATGTTATCATGCATAAAATTTTAAATGCCATCATTCATAAAATTTAGTAGTCTCCATGCTGAGAATTGTAATCACATCATTCAAAACATGCAAAACATGGTCAATAAGTAACGCTCAATGTAAAGTTAAAATCAAAGTTTCATATGAAAAAACATGTGATGGAACGAAGACACTAACTCAAAAACTTTGTGGGAAAGGACTGTAACAGACATATAAGACCATGTGAGCTAATACATGGAATCCAACATAACCCCCTAAGTTGGTACAGGGAGGCCACTTTCTAGGTGGAACTGTATCAACATAAGCATGCAACTTTCTTTAATATATATGGCTTACGTGGATCCGCTAGCCTAGCCTACAAGGGCTTCTATGGTGGCATATAGTTGATGGGGCAAGGGGTTGCAACTAGGGGGTTCCCTTATGGAACCCCACCTTAATTTCTCATTCAGTTCTAAGTCAATCCCTCGGAATACTTTTAATCATAAACATAGTCATGTAATGTAACTTAGAAGCATGAGTAGCAATCTCATAGGGCTATCTTCATAACTTGAAAACTACCCAAGTGAGAATTGGCCTTTCACGTTAAGGGTCCATCTTAAATATCTTTAAAGGGCTATTGCAACATGTTTATATCTTTGACAATATGCATCACTTTAAATCTTACTTTATGCCCTTATCATCAACATCATGCAAATTCATCATGAACTTAGTGGGTCTATGCATTGACTTGAAATCACATTATTTGAGGAAATAATGCATGAACATGAATAAATATGTAACTTTAAAATTACGATTAGGCAGCCCACACATCATTGATAAAACCCTATGTAGGGGAAGATGACTACCACCTGTGAAATCATAACTCTCATGCTAAATTATCACATATCATCATTAATAAAAAAATATATGTTGATACATCATAAAAATATCATTAAAATCATGCCCATGGGATTCAAGATTTTCAAGAAGTTAAATAAAAGGTAAAAGGATTTATAAGGGAACTTTGTGGGAGAAAGGTACCCACAAATCAAACTCATATACCTTTGAATGACAGTAAGAAAGGCTCAAAGAAGTTTGGGAAAGAATATCTTAAATGAAAACCCTAACCTTTCCTTATTCTTTCCTTGAGAGTATTTCTTGCCTTAGGAAAATGTGGGAGAGTTTGAGAGTAGAGTGCATTAGAGGGTTTGGAAGGGTTCATGGTCTGATATGAAAGGCAAAAAAGTATCAAAATGATGTAGCTTTGAGTCTAGGGTATGAAGAATGGAAATAATACCCTTTATTAACATTGCCGGAACACGGTTCATGACCTTGATTATCGGCTATATACCAAACCACGAACCGTGCTTTGGCTTCAACCTGTTCTTCTTTTCCAATCTTATGAAAACGGTCCCTAAAGTCCCATCTACAAGTCCTATCTATGACTCATTATTTGAACTATGGGTTGTAAAACCCCCTCATGGTTTCCTTCCACAAATAGTGAATTTCCAACCTTCAGGACCCTAACCACGAGACCTAACTATGACCCGTAAAAAGGACCATGGCCTGACCTGTTGTTCGTAGTTCCAACTTCAGAACCTATTTTCCATAAACTCAGGGCATCAATCCACGACATCTTTCTATGATCTGTAGCTCCTTTTGTGAACCATAAACTGCCCTCATAAGTTTATTTGACACTTAGTCAAATTTTAATCCTACACCTCGAGCCTACGAGTCTGGTCCACCTCTAATGATGATTCAGTTCTTGCAAAAAGAGTCTAGAAATTTTCCCATGTTTATCTTGCATAAATTAGTTCCATATGATCTTATTGACTATTGAGCTTAACATGATCAATTTTAACCTCATTCTTAGGATAGATTGGCTTCATGTTTTTTATGCATCTATTGATTATAGAACCCATTAGATCAAATTCCAATTTCTTAATGAGCCAGTTCTTGAATGGAAAGGTAGTGATTTAGTGTTTAAGGGTCGATCTATTTTATGTCTAAAAGGCAGTAAAACAATCTCTAAGGAGTGTATCAATCATATAGTGCAAGTTAGGGATGTAGATTTTGAAGCTCCTACTCTTGAGTGAGTTCCTATTATAAATGAGTTTCGCGATATGTTTATCAATGATTTGCTCGATATTCCTCCTAAAAGGAAAATTTATTTTTGAATATATCTCCTCCTCGATACCTGACCTATCTCTATTCCTCCTTATTAAATGGCCTCAATGGAACTTAAGGAGTTGAAGGAACAATTGAAAGACCTATTGCATAAAGATTTTATAAGGCCATCATGTTACTATGGGGTGCTCCTATGTTGTTTGTTAGAAAGAAAGATGGGACACTCTGAATGTGTATAGACTATTAAAAATTGAATAAGATTACTCTAAAGAACAAGTATTTCATTCCAAGGATAGATGATTTCTTTGATCAACTTCAAGGAGCAAGCTACTTCTCTAAAATTGATCTTTGATTCGATTATCACCAACTAAGGGTAAGGGAGTGTGATATTCCTTAGTCAACCTTTAGAACAAGGTATAGACATTTTGAGTTCTTGGTTATGTCATTTGGGTTGATGAAAGCTTGTGATCTTCATACACTTGATAAATTGAGTTTTCGAATAATATCTAAACATGTTTGTGGGGGAGTTTACTGATGACATATTGTTATATTTCCAGAGTGAAGAAGATCAAATAGGTCATTTGAGAATTATGTTGTAAACTTTGTGGGACAAGCAACTCTTTTCCAAATATAGTAAATATGACTTTTGGTTAAGAGAGGTGACATATGATACCCCATAAGTTAAAAGTTGGTTTATAATTATTTTTTTAGCAAAATATGATCTGAGGTCCCTATGTACGATCACTATATATGGCTCATGGTTTGGATTATGGGTTGTAGTTGGGCTTCTTGGTTGGTCCATTGACTTGGTTAAAGTTTGGATGTTTTATGTTACATTTATAAAGGGTCCTTATAGACTGTAAATGGATGTACGAGTTGTAATGTGGGTTCGTGGTTGAGTTTCATAAATGGGTGAAATAACGTTCAATAAGACAAGACCACTTATGGGTCATGGTCTTGTTGACAAGTTGTAAAGAATGTTTGGGGATTGAGTCTTGAGGATATGAAATCTTACTAATTGTTGGGTGTATTGATGAAGGGTATCTACGACCCATAAAAAGGACTATAATCTGTAGATTGAGTTTGTGGTTTGGGGATCCAAGTTTTGGGTTTTTTATTTTTGGGGTGTAACAAGGTCAAAATCCCTTCTACGAGTCATAAATGCATTTATGACCCATATACATAACTCATAGTTTCACTTTGGTAGTTTTTCATGAAGAGTACTTCTGACTATTCCTTGTACCCTAAGTCCTAAACTACATCATGTTGGCTCCTAAACTTACCTTTTTAATCTAGTACTACCTATTCTATTCCTATTCCAAACCATTCTCGTAAAATTTTCTAAGTCTCAAGTCTCTCAACTCTCAAGGGTTTCTATTGAAGTCAAAGGCTAGGGTTTCAAGCTTCTCTTCTCAAAGTCCAAATTTATTCCATAAATTTCACCTAAGGTATGTGGGTCTCATCCATGGGTACCTTACAACCATGGAGCCCAAGTATTTTACAACTAAATCTCCCAATTTGATTTATTTAAATTCATGGATGTCTATGGCTTTGCTTCAAATGCATGTATTATGATTTCTATACTGCTATATGACTTGTTTTGTTACAAACTGATATTACATTAAAAGAAGTTAATAGTTTACATGGTATTTCTATGACAAGTTATTTAGGGCTTGTGATTATATGGTAAGTTGATTTTCTTACTATGTAAATTGATGAATTTCATTATTATTAAACATGATTTTCTTGGATTGCATGATTTCAAAACAAATTGGCATTTAACCCACCAAATTTATCTTATATTCCAGTGAAAAATGACTTGAATGATAAGGGTTTCAACTAAGAATTTATGAAATTTATGAATTTGATCATGGAATCCCTTTTTGACTAAATGGATGATTGGTGAAAGATTTTCTCACCTAAATGATAGATTCCTCATGTGATAAAGACAATTCTCACATTTTGAATCCTTAAGGTTCATGAGATACTCTATGTATTTTATTGATGTTATGTAACTTAAAGCTTATAAATGATTACTCTATTGTATTACTATTATTCTATGGGACTTGACTTAGCACCGAACGAGGCTTAGGTAAGAAACTTAACCCAAGGGGTCCAGTAGAAGCTCCTAGTATCATAACTATGTGCTACCATAGGTTTCCCTGTAGGTTAGGCGAATGGATCCATATATAGCCCCAGTTTTAAAGAATGAATGATGATGGAGTCTACCTGGTAAGTAGCCTTCCCCTTCAATGCAAGGAGTTACATTGAATTATATGTTATAGATCACATGATGTTATTATTAGTTATGATCTATTTTCACCCATATATATGATCTTATATGATGCTTTTCAAGACTTCACTTATGTAGTTAATGCATTAATCATCAATCTCTTTATATGTCCACCCACATTTTGCATGACATGTATTTTGCATAATTACTTATATTTATGAGTGTTGTAACTATTACATTGCATACCCACATACTTAGTGCATTTCAAGTACTAATCCATACTTTGTGCCTATATTATCTCATAATGTAGGGATGGGCAATTAACCTCATCCTCATCCTCGTGGTTGATCCCTTCACTACTGAAGACCTATTGGTGAATCCTCATTCTAGGGGGACAAACCTATTTATATTTAGCTTTCTTAATGTTCAAAACTCCAATACTTTGATTTTGTATTTTCATTATGCGTAGGCTAGGGAAGTGTCTTAGCCCCTGTTTAGTCTATTCTCTAGAGATATTGTTAGACATATGTATGGTTTCTTATGTTGGTTGTAAGTTACTTTTAGACCATATTATTTCCCTAAGTCCAATTTTCCTTAGTTTTTGCCTATGAATGCTTGAATGAATGCCAAGAGGCTTGCTTGAGGTTCCCTTGGGATCCTTATTCATCATGTCATACCTAGAACCTAGCTTGGGTCATGATATGTCATGTATTAGTCACATTATGTTTGGTGAGGGTATCATGGTAGATTCAAAGAAAATAGAAGCGATGAAGAATTAGCCTAGACCATTATCTCCTTTGGATATTAGAGGATTTTTAGTCTTGGTCATATATTATTGAAGGTTTGTTGAAGAGTTTTCATCTATTTCATCGCCTTTGACCAAGTTGACCCAAATGAAGGTAAAGTTTCAATGCTTAGATGAGTGTGAGAAAAGTTTCCAAACATTGAAGGGTCATCCTACATTGGCTCTTATTTTGACATTATCAGAAGATTTGGATGAGTTTGTAGTTTATTATGATGCCTTATGTGTTGATGGATTTAGTGATATAACATAGCAAGGTCATAACATAAGCCTCAAGAAAACACAAAGTAAATGAACGCAATTATCCAATCTATGATCTTGAATTGGTGGTCATAGTATTTGCATTGAAGATTTGGCGACACTATCTTTATGAGGTGCATGTTGATATATTCATCGACCACAAAAGCTTGCAATATGCATTTAGCTAAAGAGGTGGCATGAACTACTAAAGGACTATGATATGAGTGTGTTGTATCACCCTGATAAAGCTAATGGTGTTATTGATGCTCTTAGTTAGATGTCTATGTATAGCAATGCTCATGTGGAAGATGGAAAAAAAGAGTTGGTTAAAGATATTGATGTGCCACTAAAATACGACACTATTGATGCTTAAAACATAGGATTTTATATGTTCTCTAGTGTGTTTTGTTGGATTTGATATGCGTTCATTATGTTTTTCAAGAAGCTAGGATTTAGCTCAGTATTTTTGAAGTTCAGAAGTGCCAGACTATTTGAGGAGTTACGAGCTCATATATAGCCATGGTTTGGCTTACGAGTCATAAAACAAAGTCCATAGATGTGATCCTGTGGATATGAGGAAAAGTATAAACTACGAGCCAATAGTACAGGTTGTGGAATGAAGCATGAGAAATAGAATGCAGTCACAGATAAAAATTCCTAAGGCTACTGTGTTCTAGTCTAGCTTCTACGAAACCAAGATCACGGCCCGTAGAACTTTTGCAAAAATCATAATATACATATTTATAGATTGAGGTATGTACCTGTAGTGAGGAATTGCAAGTGAAGACTATGAGCCTGTCGTTTAATGTATGACCTGTAGATAGCTCATGGAAGTTACCGGATCCAGTTTTTCTATTTCATTTTGAAGTGGAATTTTGATGTCTATAAATAGGGTTTAAGGCTTTTCCTTTATATCTTATGCTATGTTTTTTCAATCTAGGCTTATTAGAACAATACAAATTTCTTAGTTTTGGTTGTTCATATTTTTTGTGGCCTTGACGTTTGAATATCAATTGAAGATTTCATATTTTCATCTATTCTAATTGTAAGTACATAGTTATGCTAACAACATCTATTATTGATCATCATCTTATGAATATGAGTAGGTAAATACAAAACTAGGGTTGGGGAAACCATGAAGAATTAACAAAGAAAAACCTAATAATCAGTAATCCTTGGATAGTGAGCATGCATGTACTATTTATTTCTTCATTTTGTTTGCTTTTTAATGGTGACCAATGTTAGAACTCGCCTTATTCATACTTGTTGAATGATGTGCTACAAAAATACAACACTTTTTACACTTGAAACTTGGGATTTTATGCGTTCTCAAAGCGATGTTAGTAGATTTGATGTTTATTTCTGTTTTCTTTTTCAGGATTTCAGTGTTGGCATGGTTCTGAGCTTGAAATGCATTTTTTGCACCAACTTGGCAATTTACGAGACCCTCTACGGGTCATGGGTCATTCCATGAGTCGTAGAGGGGGTCTCATTTGTTCTTCCAGTAAGAGGTTGCAAAGTGAAGTCCACTCTACGAGACCAGAGTACAAGTTATAGACCAACATATAGGTCGTAGAGTGAGTTTGTGAACAGAGGAAGCAGATAGTGAAGAGTCTCTGAAAGCGGCTCAGACGAGACCCTTCACGGGTCGTGGAAGATTTCATGACTTGTGAAGGAGGTTTCATACAAAGTTCCAGTGGCTTCAACAACATTCCACGAGTCCCTGACTCATGGGCCGTGAGCTTCCCTACAAGGTGTAAAGTATACTCGTGACCAGTGCCGACACAGTTGTCCTATTTCATTTTGGTTTGTATTTTTAGTATTATAAATAGTTTTTAAGGTTTTTTTATTATGAATCAAAAAATAATTATTACGATCAGCAATAGAACGAAGGTAAAAACACTTGTGAACAACTTTTGTGACTTTTAATTAATTCAAGTTTGCAATTTCATTGAGATTCCGGATTTTGTTTATCAATTCTTGTTGCGTAAGTTATTTAATTATGTATTCTTCTTATATGATTTCTGATCAAACAACAAAGATGCATGGCTAAGTCCACAACTAGGGTTGTCGGAACCATGATGCACTATCTAAGATAAAATCAGATTACTTGCAATTTCTTGAATGGTGATTAGGATGTATTAATTAACTTCTTCAATTTAATTGAATTTTAACAAAGGCCTACATTAGAAATCGCCTAGTATCACCTGCCCGATCCAGGAGGTGACGAATAGGAAAAAAATAATTAACAGAGATTGATTAACTATTTCTCAACTAATCAGGCTACTAGGGGTAGTAGTTTTGGTCTGGGATAAAAAGTGAGGGTCAATAACTCCACATCACAGAGACTAATCCAGTAATGTGATGAAATTCACCTAGATGCCCGATCAAGGATTTAAGAGAACCTAACTTACTGTCTTGCACCTACACACCAAACAACAGTTGCAAGTATCTGAAAACACTTTGTTAGGAAGTCATGTGGAACACTTCTCCCTAGTTAGTTTCTCTACTGGGTGCAAAAAATCTGCTATTGTAGTTTAGAATTTACTTTTAGCAAAAATCCCCCCTTTACATTTTAGTCATTTTTATTTTATCTTGTTTCTGGGAGATATTATAGTACATCTAGTCAAGTTACAGAAAGTGTGCTAATCCGGGGTCTACCATATTCCTCGTGGGATTAATCCTAACCATGTTAGGTTTAAATACTTGAGTACTACCGCTTTAAAACCTCCTGAGTAGAGGTGTGTGCTAAGCGTAAGCACAGAATCGAGAGCGTTTAATGGCACCGTTGCCGAGGAATATGGCTAGATTTGATTAGTACATTGTAACATGATTGATTGTTCTGTATTTCCCCAATTTTACGTTTTTGTTATTTTTGTTCTAATATAGGGTTCAGGTGATTGGTGAATGTCAACAACCAGAAATCGAGGCACTCCCTTATATCCTTTTGATCCTGAGATTGAGCAAACTAGGAGGCGAATGGCCCAATAACCCAGTAATGATGTGGAGAATGCGGTGAATGCTGCATTGAATCCTAATGAGAACAACCCACCCATAGTCATTCCACAGCCAGAGGGACTCCAAGTCGCAACAAATGATACTTGCCCAAAGTGTGACTTGTTAGCCCATAAGTAAGTACTGTGATGAAGCAGATGTTGCTCACCCAACATGATCGTACGAGGTCATAATTCACCCAAAACGATCATCCAGGGTGAACAAGAATTGGGGATCGGATACGAGAAAAACTCCCGCCAATGGCTAGGAATTAATATCGGCTCAACTCAATTACTATGGATGTCACTGGTGCAATAGTATTGCCTACACTTCCGAATGACATGAAATTAGTTATCTTGAGTAGGTTGTTACAGATGCTTCAGAATTGTGCGTTGTTCGCAGAGCTACCATCCGAGGATCCGCACAATCACCTGCACAATATTGTCTTTGTTTTTAAGAGTGTAATAGGAAACCAGAATCTGTTTATGGATATCGTTGGGCTCTGTGTATTCCCATTGTCTCTTACCAGCTATGCAACATCATAGTTGGCCGAGCTCCCATAGAGTTCGATCACTAGTTGGGTTGAATTGCAGACAAGTTTTTTGGAGAGGTATCTCCCCATCTCCAAGAAACTCAAGCTAAAATAGGAAATTAATAACTTCGAGCAGTTTCCTGGTGACTCGATCGGTACTATATGGGAGCGGTTTTCAAAGTGTTTAAGATGGGTTCCTGACCACAAGATCGTGGATGAGTCTCTCGTCGAAATCTTCTACAAAGTTCTTGATGAAAATGGGCAAGCATTTGCTGACACTATCATGGGTGGTTCATTTATAGATCACACCTTCTAGGACATTGTTGAGAGACTAGAGAGGGTATTCAAGACAAATCATGCATGAGGCACCCAAGACAAGCCCATAACACGCAGCTCATTTATTGTGACTACTATTCCAGTGCAAGCACAGGTTAGTGAAGAAGTGATGCAAGAGCTTGCGCAGATCATTACCAATGTGGAGTTGTTGATGAAGCAGAATGTTGAAAAACAGGAATGGCTTCTATGATCAAATTAGAGGCTAAGAGAGAGATGCTGAGTGGGGTCGCAAAGATGGTTATAGAAGCGACACTTATGTCCAACCCCATAATCGTGATGCTGGTGGAGGTTCCTCCATGGTCGAGGATATGTTCGAGAGATTAATGAAAATGGTTTATGCACAGGATGAAACACTAAGGGGGATGAAATCTAACATCCCTAGTATTAACCATAAGAATGAGTCTCATTCTGTCGCAATTAAGCAGCTCGAGCAACAATTTGGTTAAATCTCTACCCAACTCAACTGTAACAACCCAAACATTTTCGAAATTTGTAATGGTTGGTCAAGGTTAGTGTTGAACTCGTCATGGTTGAATCTTGGTAGTAATGGGTTGTATTTAAGTAGCCGGATTCAAAGGAATTATTCTGGTGGAAGGTTGTAAGGTCGGTTTGGTAGCCTAGACATTGAAAAAAACCATATATCTTGGTAAGAGATGAGTTGTATGGGACATTATATATCAAATTAAATCTATTTGAGTTACCTTCGCAACACAATAGGTTTCACTCAATTCGGAGTTTGGATGTGGAAGTTATGGCCCTTATAGTAAGACTACTCGTATTCGGAAGTATGCTAGAAAAAAGATTCAGAATGGAGTCAAAGTGAGGGACCACGGGCCATTTGGTGGTTCACGGTCCGTGGTATGTCTAGTGAGTTATTCCAATGATCTTCCATGGAGATTGGACAAAGCCCCGGACCAAGTGGAACTCCATAGACCACTTCACGGTTCGTGTGAGCCTTTACGGTCCGTGAAGGGCCCCATGAAGTGATCCAAAGAGTTGGTCAAGGCTCAAGACTGGACTCCAAACCAAGTGTTGGTCCACAGACCAGTACACAGTCCGTGTGCAGCTACACGGTCCATGAGACCTCTTGTGAGTTGATCCAGAAAGTCCCCCAACATTTAAAGCCAAAGCCTAGACCAAGTGTGGTCTCATGGACAGGTTCACGGTCTGTAAACCTGTAGACGACCCGTGGGCAGCCTTCCATGAGGACCTATTTTTGTGATCTTATCCATTTCATTAATGATTAATTCGTAATTTGGTTTAATCCTATGCCCTTTTTAGCCTTTCTAAGATCTCCTAAAATCCCCAAATCAAACCCTAATCCCCTTTTATTCATTCTGACACTCTTCAACCCTCACCAAAATGCTCTCAATCTTCTTGACCTCCATTGATGAAAGCTTGAAGAATTTTGGAAAAATCATCATTCTTGCAAAATCATCCAATTCTCTTGATTAATATCAAGGTATGTGGGATTGATTCATGGATTCACTTTCATCCATGAAGATCCAAGAACCCTTCTCTTTAAATTATGAATTTAAGCTTTATTTAATTATGGGTTCTTTAAATTTTGATGTATTCAATTGAATTGAGTTGTGGGCTGCAAAAATTAGGTGATTTAAAGTTGAAATTTCATAAAGTGCATTGAAACTCTTGAAAGTCTAGTGTGCATGTCCCTTTGATGGTTTAATATGCATGAGTAAATTGCATTATTTTTTTAATAGGGATTTTCTCATGAATTATGTTGAATTATGGTTTAAGGTTGAATCCTCCATTTCCAATGTATTTGATTCCTCATTCATGGAATATGCATTGAAGTATGGTTATGATGAAATTATTGTTAAGGGCATGGCCCTCTTGTTATGATATGATATGTTAAGACTTGCCATCACATAGTCTCTTTTAATGGCTCTTTGATCATTCTGGGTGCTTGCACCATTTTGATATGTTATAAAGGCTTGATATGATAAGCTATGTAGATGAGCTACTCCTATTACATTGATATGTAAATGGTTTTGGAAATTCTTGTTGGCTTTTAGCCTAAGTATAGATATGGATTTGATAATGATGTGGTTCGTCTAATGGTACATGGTTTTGAAAAGAATGTCAATCTTTCATTTTGAAAGGCTTGCATGTATATATATGTATTCCCGTGGGATGAGGCTTAGTATCGATAGATTGGAGTCGGGGTGGACTATCTCCAAGGGTCCATATACCTTTTCATCAAACCATGTGCTAACATGGGATTTCTCCCTAGATGGGATGACTTGTTATGACTCCCCTTGTTGAAGGGTGACTAGGGATCTACCTGGCAAGTAGTCTGAATCCAAGTATTAGCTCACTCGGGTTCCCTCTGTTGTCGGTTGAGGTCACATACCTGCTATGATATGATTCGTAGGTTGCATTTGATGCATCATGGCATGGAATATTATTATGATATACTTCTCTTTTGGCTATGTGCGCTCCTTTCGAATCATTTGTCCCCTTGTCATCTCGCTTGGTCATATTATTATGTAATATGCATTGTATGCCCACATACTTAGTGCATATTATTTGTTAACCCATACTCTTTGTCTACATGTTCTAACCATGTAGGGACCAGTGACGACCTCTATCTCCTGTTGGACGACGAGTGACATCTTTGAAGCTATTTGTTTGTGGTGAGCCCTTTTTTTAAGGAAAATAGCTACTTTCTATATTCCTTGTATCATTTTATTTTCTTACTTTATGACTTGAGGGTAAGCCTAGATTATGTCGAGGCTTCGTTCTATCTTATGTAGAGGCTATGTTGGATATGTTAAACTCTTGCACGTTGTATTATGTTTTGTTGAGATAATATAACTATTGAGATTCGATTATGGTAATGATGTTCCAATTTTGCTTATGATTATGTATTGGGCTTGTGAATGTTGGGAAAGTGCTTATGTGGAAAGTCCCCTAACCCGGTATGCCCCCATAGCTTGAGTCCTACTTACCCGCTCCTTAGAAATACTTGTTATGTGCTATGTAATCCATGTTCATCCCATCCTCGGCAACATCCTCATAGCTTAAGTCAAAAGCCCCGTTCTCCCTAGAAATATGTGCTATGTGTTTCTTTTTCCTCGCGTCTCAACCGATGAGAATAATGATGCTATGATGGCTTGATCGAGGACTTTCGAGTTCTCCTTCGCTATGTGACATCTAGGCCCCCTTTCGAGTCATGACAAAGATGGTATCAAAGACCTAGCTTTGTAAATGATCCTCGAAGTCCCACATGCCGCATCGATTAGAGTCTTGTTCATGGGTGTGATGCGCGCCTTGCCTATGAACTGGAGGCTATGATGACGTTTTAGGAAATTGTCTCATTTTATTATTTTCCTATGTCGTGTTGTGAGCTATTATGATATATTACCTATCGCTCTTTAAGAACATGCCTTCTAGAATAGCTCCCTTCACCCGTCAGGATCCCAACTATGAGAAACAAGTGACCTATGCCGAATTTAGGAATGTGGTATCTATGTTGGCCCAAGCAGTGGCTAACCAAGCCCGGCCAGCTAATCCCACAACTATTACTACTCCGGCCTCTAGGGTGAGGGATTTCACCCGGATGAACCCTCCAGAGTTCTTTGGCTCAAAAGTGGACGAGGATGCTCAAGAGGACATTGATGAACTCACTAAGGTGTTGGCCATTATGGGTGTTAGTTCACAGGAGAAGGTTGAGTTGGCTGCATATCAATTGAAAGATGTGGCCCAAGTGTGGTATAGCCAATGGTTGGTTGAGCGAGTGGTTGATGTCAAGGTTGGTTGGGAGGAATTCAAAATAGCCTTCCTTGACCGGTTCTTTCCTCTTGAGCTTAGAGAGGCCAAAATGATCGAGTTCATCAATCTTCGACAGGGTAGTATGACCGTGAGGGATTATTCTCTCAAATTTACTAAGCTCTCTAAATATGCTCCCATGCTTGTATCTGACCCCCGGGAAAGAATGCAAAAGTTTATTTTGGGAGTCTCGGATCTAGTGGTGAAGTAATGTCGTATGGCTATGCTTATTTGAGGTATGGACATTTCAAGACTCATGACGTATGCTGAGAAAATTGAGCGCAAAAAGCTTAAGGAAAGAAGAGTGAGTGAAGTTAAGAGGGCCCGACTTGATCGTGGGTTCTCCATTTCCAAGAGTGGTGGTGGGTTTGGCCGATTTCATCAAGGCCAAGGTTCAAATGTGAGGGTTGCTAATACAAGGGTGTTGTCACGATCCGGATAGGGGGCCTACATGTGACATGGAGAAAGAGGACCCGAAGACCCTCGATCAAGACATCATAGCATCATTACACACACTATCGATTCGGAAGTGGGGAACCTAAACACATAACACGTAATTTCTAAGGAATTGGGGACTTGGGACTCAAGCTATGGGGACAATTTCGGGAATAGGACAAGCATGCTTGCACATAGCACATATCAATAATCCCTAAGGACAAGGGGAAATAGGATTCCACTATGGGGGCACATCGGGATCATGGGGCTTTCTATGTAATCACATAGCCATTCACAATACCCATCATGCAAGTCATAAGCATAATAAGAGAGACATTATCATAAATCAAGCTAAGTAGCATCGTATTACATAATCAAGTATCCAACATATAAGCCAACGTACAAGAGTATAGATTTGTCCAACAATGCCTCTACATAGATGAGCGGGGCCTCGACAAGTTTGAGGCT
>JBCEWC010010388.1:0-17709 GCA_038996855.1 Solanum aculeatissimum | reverse complement strand
ATTATAATAATTTTATTGGGTTATCGGTTTACCCAATAACCCAATAGTAAAAACCGATAACCCAATAATTTTTTTTTTGAAAACCATTAAAAACTCGATAACCTAATAACCCAATAACAATAACCCAATAATATTTTTATCGGTTCGATTTATCGGTCGGTTCGGTTTTTGCACACCCCTAGGTAAGGGAACAGGAAACTTGCAATTTCGGTAGTTTTTTATGGGTGTTAGCCCATAGTTTCTGGCGCTGCCCTAGCGCGTGGCTAACTTTTCTGAAAGATTATACCGAGGGGTCAGTCATGAGCATTACAAGAGCCTTAGGTGTCCCGGCAGCGTTGGAGATCACCTGATAGGATTTTATGAGCCAAGGAAAAGGAAACATGCGATTTTGGTTATTTTTCTTGGGTGTTAGCCCATGCCATGGTTCTAGGCATTTCTTAGGGATCGGAGCCAACTTTCTCGAAATATTATTCCGAGGGGTTCATAAAGAGCTCGACAAGAGCCCTTTGTGGCCCAGCGGCATTGGAGATCACCTGGTAGGATTTTATGGGCCAAAGAACAGGAAACATGCAATTTTGGTAGTTATTCGTGGGTGTTATCCCACGGTTCCTGGCGCTGCCAAGGGCTTACCGGTTCTAAGTTTTCCAAAAATTCATATCGAGAGTTTTGTAAAGAGACCGACAAGAGCCCTAGGTGGCTCGACTACATTAGAGATCGCCTGGTAGGATTTTATGGGCCAAAGAAAGAGGCGATTTTGGCAGTTTTTCGTGGGTGTTAGCCCATGGTTCCTTCCGTCACCTTGGGCTCAGAGCCAACATTCCCAAAAAATTATACCAAGGCATCTGTAACGAGCCTAACAAGAGTCCCAAGTGGCCCGACAGTATTAGAGATTGTCTGGTGGGATTTTATGGGTCAAGAAACTAGAAACAAGCGGTTTTGATAATATTTCATGTGTGTTAGCCAATGGTTCCTAGCGCTGCCCGAGGCTCGGGGAAAAATTTTCCAAAATATTATACCAAGGGGTCTGCAACGAGCCCGACAAGTGCCCCAGGTGGCCCGATGGAATTGAAGATCACCTGGTAGGATTTTATGGGTCAAGGAACAGGAAACAAGTGATTTCGACAAGTTTTCGTGCGTGTTAACCCACGGTTCCTGATGTTGCCCGGGGATAATTTTCTCTTAATATCATACCGAAGGGTCCAGAACGAGCCCAGCAAAAGCCCCTGGTGGGTCAGTGACATTGGAGATCGCCGGGTAGGATTTTATGGGCCAAGAAAAAGGAAAGAGGCGATTTTGACAATTTTTCAAGGATGTTAGCCCACGGTTCCTGGAGCTCCACAGGGCTCACGTCCAACTTTCCCAAAATATTATATTGAGGGGTCCATAACGAGACCGACAAGAGCCCAAGTGTCCCGGTGGCATTAGAAATTGTCTGGTAGGATTTTATGGGCCAAGGAAAAGGAAATAGGCAATTTTGATAGTTTTTGGTGGGTGTTAACCCACGGTTCCTGGGGCTGCTCCAGGCTCGCAACCAACTTTCTCGAAATATTATACCGATAGGTCCATAATGATCCAGGCAAGAGCCAAGGTGGCTCGACGGTGTTGTAGATCGCCTTGTATAGTTTTATGGGTCAAGGAATAAAAAACAAACAATTTCGATAATTTTTAATGGGTGTTATCCCACAGTTCCTAGCGCTGCCTGGGGATCGGGGATAACTTTCCTGAAAGATTATACCAAGGGGTCTGTAATGAGCCCGAGAAGATCCCCAAGTGGTCCAACAGCATTGGAGATCGCCTGGTAGAATTTTATGGACAAAGGAACAGGAAACAAGCAATTTTGGAAATTTTTCGTGGGTTTTAGCCCACGGTTCCTAGTGCTGCCCGGAGATCAGGGCCATCTTTCTCGAAAGATTATACCTAGGGGTCCATACCGAGCCCGGCAAGAGCCCCAATTATCCTGACAATGTTGTAGATCGCTTGGTAGGAATTTATGGGTCAAAGAACAGGAAACAGGCAATTTTGGCCGCTTTTTGTGGGAGTTAGCCCACGGTTCCTGGCACTGCTCAGATCTCGAGGCCAATTTTCTCGAAATATTATACTGAGGGATTCGTAACGAGTTCAACAATAGCCCCAGGTGGCCCGACGATGTTGGAAATTATCTAGTAGGATTTTATGAGACAAGGAACAGGAAACATGAGATTTTAGTAGTTTTTCGTGGGTGTAAGCCCACAGTTCCTTGCATTTTGCGTGGCTCGAGGCCAAATTTTCTAAATGATTATACTGAGGGGTTCTTCACGAGCCCGCAAGAGCCTAAGGTGTCCCGACGGTGTTGGAGATCACATGGTTGGATTTTATGGGCCAAGGAACAGGAAACAGGTGATTTCAACAATTTTTCGTGTGTGTTAGCCCACGGTTCCTAGCGCTGCCCGGGGCTCGGGGCCAACTTTTCTAAAAGATTATATCGAGGGGTCTGTAATAAGCTCGAAAAGAGCTCCAGGTGGCCCGATGGATTTCGAAATCGCTTGATAGAATTTTATGGGCCAAAGAAAAGGAAGCAAGCGATTTCAACAATTATTTGTGGGTTTTTGCCCACAGTTCCTGGGGCTGTCGGGGGCTTGGGGCTAACTTTCTAAAAAATTTATACTAAAGGGTTTGCAACGAGCTCGATAATATCCCCAAGTGGTCTGGCAGCATTGCAGATCACCATGTGAGATTTTATGGACCAAGGAACAAGAAACAGGTGATTTTGGCAATTTTTTATGGGTTTTAGCCCACGGTTCCTAGCATTGTCCGGCCCTTGGGGTCAACTTTCTCGAAAGACTATATCAAGGGATCCGTAATGAGCTCGAAAAGATCCCCAGATGGGTCGAAGGCATTAGAGATCGCCTGGTAGGATTTTATGGGCCAAGTAATAGGAAATAGGTGAGTTTGAGATTTTTTTGTGTGTGTAAGCCCACAGTTCCTGGTGCTGCCCAGGGCTCAGGGACAACTTTCCCAACGGATTATATCCAGGGGTTCATAACGAGCTCATAAAAATCTCCCTAGTGGATCGGTGGTGTTGGAGATCGTCTGGTAGGATTTTATGGGTCAAGGGATAGGAAACAGGTGAGTTTGACAGTTTGTCGTGGCTGTTAGCCTATGGTTCCTTGTTCTACCAAGGCTCGGGGTCAACCTTTTTGAAATATTATACTGAGGGGTTTGTAACGAGCCCGACAAGAGCCCTAGGTGTCCTGGAAGCATTGGAGATCGCCCAGTAGAATTTTATGGGCCAAGGAATAGGAATCAGGCGATTTTGGTAGTTTTTCATGGGTGTTAGCCCACGGTTCCAGGCGCTGCCCGAGGCTCGATGTTAACTTCCTCAAAATATTATATTGAGGGGTCCATAACGAGCCCGACAAGATCCCCAAGTAGCCCGATGGCATTGGAGATTGCCTAGTAAGATTTTACGGGCCAAGGAACAGGAAACAGGTGATTTCGGTAGTTTTTTATGGGTGTTAGGCCACGATTTCTGGCATTGCCCAGATCTCGGGGGTTGTGTATAGGTGTGTGGGTCCAAGAATCTAGATCATTTAGGGCCCCGAATCCCTAATAGACAACTAGGGCCTCGAATCTCTAATAGACAATTTGGGCCTCAAACCCCTAACAATAGAACGGGACCTCGAACCCCTAGTCCTCTCGACTTGGCCTCCAGCCTGGGGAAAGTCAGCTAGGGCCAGATGGTCTGACAATCAATCGAGGCCTCGAACCCTTAATAGTAGAATGGGGCCTCGAACCCCTAATAGTCAACGGGGCCTCAAATCCCTCAATATACAAGTAGTGATGGACAAATGGGACCTCAAACTCCTCAACATACTGGTAGTACTCAAATGGAACCTCGAACCCCTCACAGAAACACGGGGCCTCGAACCCTTCAACATATCTCAGTAGCATCAGGCTGCACATTCATACAGATAGGAGTTAAGTCAGAATACATATTTTTCATAGGGCATTAGCCCATATCTAGCCTTTATTAGGCGTTTTCATAGTTCAACAGTACCAAAACTCAGCTACTACAGTAATTATCGCTAGTACGGTCCAAAACAACCACAAGTATCCCAAAATAATCATAGTTGCCCCATATGCTAAGTACAACAAGTATCCAAGGAAACAGGTATTAACGAATCATGACAACAGTGTTTAAATACATAGCAGGAAATATAACTAACAATCAACCTCACAACATATATACCTATCTTACTCGAGACTTCCGACCACGAACAGACTCCTACCATATATGTATTTCAGCTCAGTCTAGAGGTAAAGAAAGTCTAGCCTACCTGAAAGGCGAATCCACACTCTGGATCAGTCTACATGAGTTTTTCCTCCTTGATGACCTCCAAATGTTGTTCAACTGTCAAAATATGAGTCATAATATCAATATGGTTGTTTTGCCTATGATATCTCAAGAAATGGGGAAGATATGTTAATTGCGACTAAAACGAGAAAAAAGGGGCCCACGCCTAAAATACCAAACCAACTCCCATAAAATGGCTATTACATCACCCTGAGTCTATAACCAAAAATTAAGGTCAAAACAAGGCTCAAAACAACAAAAAATAGCCCATAAATCACGTGACATTCCATATCAAAAAATATTTATTTCAATAATTTATTTATCAAATTTCTCAAAAATACAGTCAAACCAGAAGAATCCAAATATACCATGACGTAGCCCTAAAAAATAGTATAGTTTAGACTCAATTCACTTAATTCTGATGAGAAACTACCAAGATATTGCAACTTGAAATTTTCAGAAAAAACACAACATAAACCGCAACTAAAACATCATTTTTGCACCAAATGGAGCTCTATCAATTAATTTCAGCATTACCAAGATGTGCGTCTCACGAAACCACACAGAATAGATCCAAATTTTATCAAAATCGGACTCAAAACGGATAAGAATTACATGTCGAATTTCTAAAAATATATTCAAACTACAGCAACAAAACAACAAATTTTATCTTAAACGGCATGCCAAAATCTGTTTCTTACACCTCCACAATGTTTCTCTCAAAACAAATACACAAATTCGCCTTTTGAATCGCCCAAATTGGATAAAAATTGGTGAAATTATCACTGATTGAAGTTTTGTTCGTTTATGTTGCGAAACAGGGTTTATAGGTGTTGTGCACCGCCTCTGCCACATGGCAGCTCATGGCTGGGTCACGTCATCCTCCGTTTTTTAATTTTCAGCAACTGCTCAAACTTAATTTTGATGCTCTGACCTCATTCAGAGTCGGAAAAATATAATCTATATATGAAATATAATCGAAAATGGTATTTTGGACCCAATGGTGTAGAAATTCCCATAGGAGATCGTTTTATTCCAATGTGGATCCTATTTCCCAATATTGAAATCTACCGAAGGGACCAAGACACACCTAGAAGCCCCGAAAATCAAACGAAAGGTCCTCCTTGACCAAACTTAATGTTCCAGATCCAACGGTACAGTCAGAATTTTCATTTGGAGCACATTTCCCAAGGACATTGACTAAAGTCAACTATTGACCCATTCCGAAGGCTAAATTTGTAAAACTCGATATAATTGCATCGAACATCCTTCTAGCCTAATTTGATCGTTCCGAAGCTGATATGATTGTCAGAATTTCGCTTTGAGGCCATTTACTAGGACTTTGCTTGAAAATTTATTTTACGGTTATAATCTCTCGTTTAACTCGAAAAGTTGTATAATTGTCAAATGATTCACCCAACAACCGAACGATCACTGTCAATAAGTCACAAATAGCCCACGGTCACTATGCAAATGCTCAAACTAATAAAATATTCACGAAATCACATAAATCACCTGGAGGATCATTACAACAATCTAAATCAAAAATCCCAAATTCAAAATAAAACTCAACAATCAAAAGTATCACATTATTCACATATTCACAATCAAATACACAATAATAGCATAAACTAAATAAACTAAATGAAATAATTTTACTACTAAAATTCGAAAGTCAAGTTCCAATGAAATTAAATCTAAGTTCAATTTTATAAAAAATCATTAAGTGCAACTTAAGAAATCCTAAAGTTCAAGTTTTAAATTATACTCAAGTTCAAAGTTCACAACTTAAAGTTCAAGCTCTAAACAAAGTTCATGTTCTAAATTAAATATAAGCTCAAGTTAAAAACTACTAAAGTTCAGCTTAATAAATCATAAAGTTCTAGTTCTACATTATATTTAATAAAAATTCACAACTTAAAGTTCAAGTTCTAAAATCTCAAAGTTCAAATCTAAATTAAATCTAAGTTCTAGTTAAAAACTACTAATTAAAGTTCAACTTAACAAATTCTAAAGTTCAAGTTCTACATTATATTCAAGTTCAAAGTTCACCTTAAAGTTCAAGTTCTAAAATCATAAAGTCAAGTTAAAAACTACTAAAGTGTAACTTAAGAAATCCTAAAGTTCAAGTTCTACATAATATTACATTCACTGTAACAACTTAAAGTTTAACTTCTAAAATCCCAAAGTTTATGTTCTAAATTAAATCTAAGTTCAAGTGCAAAACTACTAAAGTTCAACTTAACAAATCATAAAGTTCAAGTTCTACATTATATTTAATCAAAATTCACAACTTAAAGTTCAAGTTCTAAAATTCCAAAGTTCAAATCTAAATTAAATCTAAATTCTAGTTAGAAACTACTAATTAAATTAAAGTTCAACTTAACAAATCCTAAAGTTCAAGTTCTACATTATATTCAATTTCAAAGTTTACAACTTAAAGTTCATGTTTTAAATCAAATCTAAGTTCAAGTTAAAAACTATTAAAGTTCAACTTAACAAATCTTAAAGTTCAAGTTCTACATTATATTTAATCAAAATTCACAACTTAAAGTTCAAGTTCTAAAATCCAAAAGTTCAACTTCTAAATTAATTCTAAGTTCTCGTTAAAAACTACTAATTAAATTAAAGTTCAACTTAACAAATCCTAAAGTTCAAGTTCTACATTATATTTAAGTTCAAAATTCACGACTTAAAGTTCAAGTTCTACATTATATTCAAAGCTCATAACTTAAAGTTCATATATCCTACAATAATTTAACATTTCTATAGTTTATATTTAATTAGTTTTTAAAGACTACAATTTAATTCTTAGGTATCTAAAGTTCTAAAATAAAAGTTCAACTTAAAAATTACTAAGTTAAAAGTTTAAATTCAAGTTCAAAGTTCACAACTTATAGTTCATATATCCTACAATAATTCAACATTACTATAGTTTATATTTAATTAGTTTTTAAAAACTATAATTTAATTCTTAGGTATCTAAAGTTCTAAAATAAAAATACAACTTAAAAATTCCTAAAGTTAAAGTTCTAAATTAAAGTTTAAATTTCACAACTTAAAGTTGATATATCCTACAATAATTCAACATTACTAAAGAATTAAAAGCTTAATTTCTTTTTAAAGACTACAATTTCTAAGTTCTAAGTTCAACAATGGAAAATTTCTAATTTCTAACTTCTAACTTCTAACTTCTAACTAGTTCATATATACTTTTAACGTTTACCTTCAAAAACACTAGAACCCTAATTCCTAAGTTCTAAGTTTTAACCCCAATTTCAAACTGAAACCCTAAAATATTCATTCACTAATTCACACAAAATATACAAATTAACTATGCTAATAGCATTATAACTTCATAAAAATAGTATTCCAAGATAAAAGTACCAAATTCATAATCTAATTTCAAAAACTAAAATTCAAATTATAGTCATAAAATCAAAACAATAACTTCATTGACATATTCACAATCAAATACACAAAATAACTATTTTGATATCATAATTTCAACAAAATAAATAAATTATACTAACTAACAAGTTACAAAATTCAAAAATTATAAAGAAGAAATAAATAAATAAAATCACTAAAAATGGAGCAAAAGGTGGAAGAAAATTAGCATCTTAGGGTGATGGGGAGGGGGCAGGGGACGGCGATGGAGCAGTGGTGAGCTTTGTCCGGCAGTGGCACATGGCGGAGGAAGGGGCGGGTGGCGGGGAAAATAGAGGAGGGTAGGATTTTTAGAGTGAGAAAATATATTTAGGAGAGGGGAAAAATAAGGGGGGGAGGGGGGAGTGTAAAAGGGGGAGGACGGACTGCGTCTCTTAGTCCGCCGCTTCGTATTAAAAAAATTGACTAAATTTTAACCAAAAAAGTGGGCCGACGCCTGCCCAGTGTGGCTGAAGGTCAAGGAAGTTGGTAACCTGATGACAAGGGAGTCGGCGACCGAAGTCCCAGTGAACGACGATCGTAACTATAACGGTCTTAAATTTTGACAAAAAAAGTGACGGACTAAGTGACACAATCCGTCGTTTTGCTAAATAAATTATAAAATAGAATTTTTATTTTTTTTAAATGAAACAAAAAAAAATTATTGAAGCGAGGGATGTCGTTTTTTAAAAATTAAAAAAAATAAATTTTATCAAATGCGATGCCGCTTTTTTATTAATAATTAATTATTAATTAAAAAATATTTTGGCAGATATTTGATAAAATAATGTGCCTATGTGTTAAATTGCAAACCTTAATCAAATTAACTTTTCGATCATTATCACTTTAATGTTCTTGTTTAACTAGAGGGTGAGATTCATCAGGGTCTGAAGTTTGATTTATAGAGTTCACATGTGAAGAAGTAAACACGCAAAGAAGTCAAAAAAGTTCAGCATCTA
The DNA here is from genome assembly GCA_038996855.1 of Solanum aculeatissimum. Classification (NCBI taxonomy): domain Eukaryota; kingdom Viridiplantae; phylum Streptophyta; class Magnoliopsida; order Solanales; family Solanaceae; genus Solanum; species Solanum aculeatissimum. Next base: position 8,988 of record JBCEWC010010388.1, on the reverse strand, counting down.
AGATATATATATATATATATACTAGTTCATATGAACGTGCGTTGCACATTTAATTATAATTTTTTTTATAAAATTTATAAAATAAAATCGTAAATTTAAAAATGTACTTTAAAAACTATGCAACTTATATGTGTTGCCATAACAAGAATAATTATCAACCATATAAAGACTCAAATCTAAAAATGTACTTTAAAAGATTAGAATTTCTTTATATTTGAAATTCACTTTTGATTTAGGACTATTCTATGTAAATAATTAACAGAAATTTGGACTATCAAATATTTTGTTAATAAAAGCATGTAATATAACAAATTTAAAAAGAAAAAAATTCAATAAAATTATATTGGAAACATTAAACTACTCCTTTTATATTTATGAGTTTTTTGTTACATTAAATTTTCGTCAATTAATTATTTAATTTTTAACTATTAAATTCTAAATTATTACTTTATGTATTCAAAAACTTTAACATATCTATATTATAAGCAAATGAATTGATTTTCTCATATTTGCTCTATCACAATAGACTAAACTATTGCATCAAACTAATAATATTAAATATTATATTTATTTAGTCACAAATATTATTTATATATAATTTTTAAATTGACGTGACTCATACGTGCAAATTAAGCACATACACTAAGCTAGTTTGATTAGACATAAGAATAGTTTTGTTCTTTTATTGAAACTCTTACTCCTTTCTTTCCTTCAAACTTCTCTCTACGTTAGGAGATCAGACCATTGGTACGCAACCTGCACTATTTCTACTGCAGTACAGGCCAAAGCATTCAGTCCCTACACCCCGGCACAGCCACTTGCCTCCTCACCAGGTTAACTCCCAGGGTCCCCCCCCCCCCCCCTCATATAACCTTCTATAGCTTGTAGGTTTAACCGCGATAAGTCTAAAGACTTGACACCCATAAATTCTAAATCCTGGATCCACCTTTGAGTGTACGATAATTTTTTTATTTGTAATTATTTATTTGTCGAATAGGAATTAACTCGGAAAAGCAGATAGTTTTTCTTTTATGGTAAATGCAAGAATTTATAAAGAAATCAGCAAAATATTATAAAACGAAGCTAAAAGTAATAATGTGAAAGAAGAAAGTTGACAAAAAAATATAGAGAGACAAAAGATAAGAGCTTCTTATTCTCTTACAAGTATCCAAAATTTCTTCAAATGTGCACTATATTATGTACAATGCAACCATTTATATTATATAATTATGGGACTCAAAGGATTATCATGAATATATCATTAACTCATTAAAAAAGTTTGTACTTTGATAAATCACTTTTTAATATTAATATCTCAATCATTAAAAGAACTACTTTTTTTTTTAATTGTTAAACTAGATGTAAATTGAACGAATTGTTGGCAGTAAAACTGAGGACAAACATAGCAATATATTTAGCATACTTTGAGAAGGTTGACTTAAAATATAATCCATAATATCACCTAAAGATCATGAAACATAAGAGAAACTGTATCCCTTCAACTGCTGAAAGGTGAAATGCAAGTTCTTCCAAGTGCTTACACTTGCAAGAACAACTTTGATTTAATTCAAAAAATAGAGGCTAGTTATTGTTCAAAGAATATATTGTGATTCAGAACATTACAAACTTCCCTGCACCCTTGTTATGCCGAAAAGGTTTGTTACTGGTGAAAAAGGCAGCAGACACCAGAACCGAACATTGAATATAAGTGAACACAGTGAAGAATAATGATTCAAGGGATGTTGCATGCTGGAGACAAGAGAATAGCTGTATATGGGAGCTCTTTTGTCATTGGAAGATCATGGAAAAGTGACTATGCGTGTGCAGACCAGACACCAAACTGCACCTTTAAAATTCATCACTCCTTCATTCACCTATTTTGCAGGTGCGAATGTATGGATGATCAAACTTAATATATTTGGTCCAGTATGACTTGTATCTTGTCATTGCCAACTCTAACCATGGTTTCATGTTACCATTGTAGTGTATCACTGCAGCATTCTCAATTTCTGACCTATCAATGCTTGGGCTGTAACCCAAACCTAGAACATGCCATGACTTATCCAGCGGATGAGTAAGCCTGTAAAATGTCATTAGCCCTGGAGGTAGTGTCCCTAGCTTCCAGAGGACCCTGTCTTCATTCTAAACACAAAAGCAGAAAAGAACCAAAATTAGTTAGTAAGATCCCTTGGAAATTAAGATTTTTCCTATGAATTTGGTATGATATTGGGACAAAGGCAGACTTCCACTTTTCAGTACATGTAATCGATCGCTATATTGGCGTAAAGAAACAAATGATATATTCCAATTATTCTAAGTCTAAGTAAAAGACTAAAAACTTCATGTAATGAAAATCAGCACAGAGGGATCAGAACAGCTTGATATCACAGATGGAAAGGCAAAAGATTCCTTACCATGTTTTGCCACTTGTGATATATGCCAGTGATGTCTCTCTTTTTCCATTCCTTAAGATCAAAGATGTTCATCCCATATGCCCACCCACAAGCATTTGGGTCAAAGTTTTTGGCAATATGAGGATTTGAGAAATTTAGATACTTGTCAAAACGGTGAAAACTCTCACCACATGTTTCAACAGCACCATTCACTTTTTCATGAAGATTCACCGACCACAGTCCTGTCAAGTCTTTCTGAACAACAATATCATCATCAAGAAAAAGGATTTTATCCAATTTGGGATATATCTGAGGGAGATAAAATCTAAGGTGATTGAGCATTGAAAGATATTTGGGGTTCCGATACTTCAAATTAGAGGAAGCAGCTGATAGCGTGGTGGAATGTGAGCCCTTGAAATAGTACTCCTTCATAGCAGCAGACTCTAGCTGCCGCAGGACAGGACAGTATGACGAATTAAGCCACTTGAACTCATCAACATTTTCAACATGGATTGTAGCTTTTCCAGGAGGATTCAACAAGAACCACATACTCATAGCTCCAAAGTTCAACTTATCAGTGACAAGATGAAATACATGTTTCCCTGGTTCCTGCAAACCAATCAGTGGAATTTTAAAATACCATCCAAAATTAGCTTCTAAATGCAGCCACAACATGCTTTCTGGTGAAGCAACTATCAGAACCATTAAAGACATCTAGATAAATCAAAATTCAAAGCGTACGCCATTTTTATCATGCATTAAATAAGAAGGTTAGTGATTGTTATCAAGGATTGAGGACATCATCAAGTGATACAGAAGAAAATAGAAATTCTCTCACACATGCATAGAAGAGATAAACGACTTGAGATGTGGAAGATGGTCTGGACAATGTCAGAAAGAATTCCTCACCTTAGCATTCATGATAGTTGAGTTGACAACAACGGAAGCAGCCAAAACATTGTCAGAGAACAGGGCATAATGGAAAAGACTGGGATTTTCCAGATTCTCACTTTTAGGGAACTTTCTTTTTTCAGGAGGGAGGAGGTAATAATCAATAGCCAGACGCATGGATAAGCAGTGGATACCATTTGGAATGGTCTTTGCAGCTAATTGGCTCAAAAATGTGCTCTGCCTCTTAAAACTTCTAACTTGCTCATCCGCAGTCTGAAGTATTGCTCTCAGCTTCCCCGTTACAAGCTTGCAGTCATAGAGTTGCTCTTTAGCTTTGGAAAGCACTTGGCCCATTGATTTAATCTTCTCATGTGCACTATTTGAACATAGGAGCATGAATGATTTAATCTTTCCTATACGACACCGGGACAAATGAACAATGGTCAAGTATCTAAAGGTCAAAAAGAATCTGGTACCTGCGAGTTAGATTAGCATCAGTTATCGCTTCACCTAATGCACGATCACTTTCTTTAAGTTGCTTCTGTAACTCCTGAGCCAAGTCGAGTTTTTTCTTCGTTGTTGCAATGCTTATATACACCCTAGCCATAATCATTTGGTCTCGCATCAAGTGTACCTTTGAATCAGTATTCTCATTTTCATTCTCTTTCCTCCATATGCTATACTTCCCCAGCACAGCTGAGTCAACTGACTTAGAGCGTTCAAGGGCAGCATTTTCAAGCTTCACAATTACCTCATCATCCTGTTTCACTAAAGCAGCAGCGCGCTTTTCATGTCTCCTCTCTCTCAATTGCTGCATAGCACTTGAAAAACTATAATAACACAAACAGCCGAGGAAGATAAAGATAGAAAGAGGGTAGGAGGGAGAGATTGAGTGAATCTGAGCGCTCAAATCAATCAGTCTCTCTCTCTCTCTTTGCTGATATCAGAAGTGCAACAAAAGTAAATGCAAGTATAAAGTGGCTGATAACTATAGTACCCTTCTCGCCAAAATAGCAGGTGTATCCAAAAACTGGGAATGATCATCTGCTTGGAAAAAAAGCATATCTAGTCATTCATACATTTGTGAGGCACTCAAAAGATACCATGATATGAACAAACTATTTACCATCTACAAGATCATCTTGTTTGCCTCTGGAGATCTCAGTTTTGACATATGCAGCCATCTTAGTTGACTTACTTCCCTGTGATACATCCAACATTCTAACAATCAGCATCTATTTCAGCAATAACTTATGGGAACAAACATAATCCAGGCTTGAGTCTAACTCTCATTCCTGACCTCTGCATTATTAGTATTTCTCTTGGCCAATTCTTCTTCCTTAACAAAGGTGAATACCTGTTTACTTGTAGTAGTTGAAAAATCATTATAATCTGTAAAACAAACATAAAGTTGGGTTATAACAAATTATGCAAGACAACTAAATACAATTTATGCATATATTTGTGTGAATTAACAAATACATCAAGGGGTCATTTGGTAGTGTATAAGAATAATATTAAATAGAGTGTATTAATAACGCTTGCATTAGTAATGCATGTATTAGTTATGCTTGCATTAATTATACATAGCATATTTTTATGCATTGTTTGGGTTGATGCATTAAAAATAACATATTGCATAAAAAAAATTATTTACAAAGATACCCTCCACAATTATGGTGGAAAAGATGTAAAAGAGGTTTTGAGGGGCAATTGGGTCTTTAATCATGCTAATACATGCATTAAAATCATCCATTGCTAATGCCTAAAAATTCATCGTATTAGTAATACACACTTTATACACAATAGGATGTATAACTAATACATAACATGAAAAATTGTACCAAACAAGGTACTACTATAACACCAAGTTAATGCATGCATTATTTTTACTAATGCACTCTACCAAACAACCTTCAAGTGTCTTGGCATAAAAAGGTTCTATTCAATAACCACCTTGAACCACCACTAAAGGGGCCACTACATTTCTCACTGTGAGATGAGCTCCAACAACAATCAAAGTGGTGTCATTACCTCAAAAACAATGCTTTTTAAAAGCAGAAAGCACAAAACATTGACAAAGTCCTAAAAGGCTTAAGCGAAAAGCACTAAATGAAGCATATGCTTTTTGAAATGAAGTGCACAATTTACGAAAAAAATAAATGCCCAAACATAAATGAATTTAGTACTATAATCATCAACTTTATATATTCTTAGTATTTTGAGTGCATTTGATATAGTGGAAAATGTTATTCCACAAAAATTAGAAGCCTTCTAGAAAATAGTTTATCTTGGAAATCATTTTCTTGACATAAGTTAATTGTACAAGGTAGAGGTAGACCGAAGAAGTATTGGGGGGAGGTGATCAGACATGATATGGCGAAACTTGATCTCACCGAGGACATGACCTTAGATAAACAGGGATGGAGGTCATGAATTAGAGTAGCAGGCTAATAGGCTAGTAGAGATAGGTTGATGTTTGGCCTTGTAGTAGGGTAGTAGGATTAGGTGTGTCTTTATTTTTTGTGTTGTCACTATCCCTCGTATATATGTAATTTATCGCATTTACATACTATCATGTGTTTTACGTTATTAGTTGTTCTTCCTTTTTCTTTATTCTTTGCCTTTTCCCCTTTTTCCATATCTAACTTATTCTGTTTATGGGTTTTTGAGACGAGTGTTTCCCGGAAACAACCTCTCTACTTCTGTGAGGTAGTGGTAAGGTTTACGTACATTTTACCCTCCCCAAACCCCACTTGTGGGATTCCACTGGGTATGTTATTGTAAGTTAATTGTACAAGGTGTAGCTGTAGCCAGTCTCGAACAACAACAAAGTAGTGTTGCAGTAACATGATGGTCATAGTCTAACTTTGAGGAATCTACCAAATATTAATTGGTGGGACTTGCCATGTAGACACACTACATCAACACCCAGATGCCTTATTAAATGAGCAAGGAGTTTTGTGACTTCACAACCTAGGAGTGAGGGACTATTGATATGGGATTTAAATAAACTGAAATGGAGACAACCAAGATGAGACTAAGACAATTTATTATTTTGATTGTTCTTGAGGTTAGAGGTACGTAGAAGAAGAGATGAATATGCTTCCAATTCAATGTAATGAGAACATAAAAAAGCAGGCCTTTTATTTGACTCAAGTGTGGCAGATAGTTAAAGCACATCTCGAATCTTCCTATATTTTCCAAACAATGGGGAATTTGCATTTAGATTTGGAGCCAAGGAGATATCTCTACTTATAAAGAGCACAAAAGGAAAGAAACTTGAAAAGAATCCTATCCGATATTTCACAACATTATTGTGATCCTTTATGGGGAAGTCTCTAGTCCATTCCCCTTATTATCAAACTAAAGCATACAATTTCCTCGGTCCAAAAGTAGTTTTTTCTCTTTTTATGATTTTCAATTTTGGATTTGTGCAAAAGTTATTTCAGACATTCCTATCACCTACAACTCCGGTATTGCTTATGTTCACACTATTCTATTTTAATTCTACTCTTATGTTTCCATCTATTATTTTATTCTTCTAAGAGATTAAAATTGTCTATATTTAAATACCACAATCCCATCTAATCTCACTTCAATATAACTCTTCATATATTTAAATACCACAATCCCATCTAATCTCACTTCAATATCACTCTTCATATAGGGGTCAAATTTGTAATGCAAACACTCAATGCATTATACAGGCTTTTCCTATGAATCTAAAACTAAACTGAAATCTCTTAATTTGAACTGTTCAAGATCGCATAGCATATAAATTGTAACAGTACAGTCTTTGTGCTAATTTATTTTCATAAATGTTCTGAATCTATATGGAGAGGTCAAGAAAATCTTTTGATACACATATGTAAGTTTTCTTCTGTTTTGTTTTCCCTAAACCTCAGCATAAGCTAGTATCTACTAGTAGTACTACCCAACTCTATGATGTCAAAAAATCATACGGGCAGTATAATTAGCAAAATCAAATTCTCCCGAGCATCCATCAGCCGTAAAAGAAAAGGTCCTAAGAGAAAATATTACTGTTAATTAGTAACTTCCACAGTTTTAACATTTTAAATATAATATAGGAAAATGTACAAATAATTTGCATACTTGAGCAGCAGTGCTCTTTCATTATATAACATTATTCAGTTAAGGAATCAAGGAGTGTGTCACTCTGAAGAACTATATAGACTCGTTCTCCCCATTTAACTCTACTGCATACATTATCCAAAAAGTAGAGAAATTAGTTAATGACACCAAATTCGAATCAACACACTCCAACAAACGAGTTTTGATTCACTCTAAGATCACTAAAAAACTGAATATAAACACCAGCATAAGCTTAGATTCACTCTTTAAACCACAAACTCTGGAATGCAGAAAAATATAGACTAACCAATTGAAGTAGAGCTGTAGAGGCCACGACCCACAAAGAAAATCAATGGAGCAAGGAATGAACAGAAGACAAGAACCACAATTGGGTAACAAGATACATCTCCACTGTTCCTACCAGATAATCCCTTCTTCAATGCCATTTCCTGTTCAATCAACAAATTAAAAAAAATGTCGCTTACAAAACATGACCCAGATTAGATTACACACAAACAAAGCTAAATTCAGAGAGAGATCATACATAGGAATATATTCCAGAGAGTTCTTCTGCTATAAGAAGTTCATTACCCAAAAAAATTCAAAAAAAGAAAGAAAGAGGAATCTGAATTGAAAATCGAAATCGTGTAATGTGAAACGATAATGTAATTATATAATAGTGATCTAGGGATGAAGGTTTTGAACGGAGAAGATGAAAGTGAATCTGAGAATTTGGGCGATAAATATAGAGAGCCCTTTCATTTTTTTCTCTCTCTTTAAGCATTTTTGTTTTTCTGGTTATATATGGAAGTACTCCCAAAGCGAAACGACGCCGTTTGGTTGGACGATTTGTAGCTTAGAGCATATGACCATCTCAACACCAAATTCTATTTTAGTACAAATTTTATTCTAATGTAAAATTTAAGGTTTCAGAGTTTCAACCTAATTCAAAATTCTAATCATACCAATTTATTTTATTATTAAATTGTATGTTTTAATTAAATTTCTTATCTATTTAATTATTTTTTATGTAATATTTTTGAAATATTAACTTTAGATATAAAAGTTAGTCTTTTTATAAAATTAAATTTTTTTATATAAGACTTTTTTTAAAATTAAATTTATATTGATTCTACTATAAATTATAATTTGATATAACTATACTTAATCTTCACAAAAATTAAAAACACAAACAAATAAATATTAGAGAAATAATACAATGTACTTTAAAATAATAAGAAAAAATAAACACTCAATTGATATACATCACATTGAAATATAAAATACATTTTAATTTTAAAAAGTACAACAAAACATAATAATAAAATTACAACAATAGCTAAATTGTTATGAAATTATAAAGTAAAAGAACAAGAAAGTAGAGAGAAAAGAAAAAATTTCTTATTGTTCATGAATAATAATCAGGTGTTAACCCTTATATTTATAAGTAAAAAACTGATTTAGTTTTCAAGTAAAAAATTGACTTGGTATTCAAATAGGATTCCTAACTATTAAAGGAAACCAAATAATATACATTCACTACAAATTAAATATGTTTATAACACTCCCCCTTGAATGTCTATTTGCTAGATTATGTGCCTCGTTAAAA
>JBCEWC010010387.1:0-17709 GCA_038996855.1 Solanum aculeatissimum | reverse complement strand
TATTTTTAATATAATAATTATTTTAACATCATTAATAAGAGAAAATAATAATAAATAACTATAATACCTTTTAAATTTAGTAAATAATATATATTATAAGTATTATGCATGAATTTTAAATAATTTGGTATATTTTAATTAATTTTATATTATTAAAAAATATATTATATTTATTGAAATAATAATAATTAAATTTATAACAATGTATAATACTAAAGATGATGAGTTGAATGCAGAGGGAGAAAAAGTGAGAAAATGAAATTAAAAAAAAAAGAAAAGGACGTGCATGCCCAACAAATAACAGAGGAGAAAGAGAAAGAGAAAGAAAAGAAAGGGGGAAAGAAAAAAAAGAAGAGAAAGAAAAAGAAGAAAAAAGTAATTTATTGATAAAATATGTTATAGGTCGTAATAAAAAAATATTCTAAAAAAGGATAATATTTGATATATAATATATTATTTATGTAATTATTCTTTTATTTTTTAGGAAATTATTATAGAAAAATATTTGTGTTGATTTTATTTGATTTTGTCTTAATTTTTTATTTTTATTTTTGGTTTAATAAAGAATGTCCTTTTCTTTTAATTTAATTTTGAGATAAGTTTCTTCATTAACATGTTTAAGCCGCATGTTTTAACGTTAATATCACGAAAATAAGATAAATAAATTGAAATAGATAAAATAATTAATGCGTTTGATAAAAGAAATTATTTCTTCCGTCCATTTTTACTCGACTCCTATACTATTTTAGGATGTCCAACAATATTTGTCCAGTTTATGAAATCAAGAGATAATTTTACACTTAGGACCCATTTGGTAGGCCGTATTATAGAAAAATAGTCTTTGGATTAAGAATTATCCCTGGATAATTCAGTTAATGCATTGTTTGGTTACTTTTTTAATCTAATTCATGGATTAGCTATACCCATCTAATGTTTTATTTTATCCCTAGAAAAAGGAGGGATAGTTAATCCAAGGTTTAACAATCCTTGGATAAGCCCCCTAAATGACCAAATTAACCCTCAATTCCTTCAAATTCTTTTAATCATTTTTTTTTATGTTCTTGATGTTATGTTTTATATTTGTAGTTTTCTACTAGTAAATTTATTTAAATAAATTAACATAATTTTTTTCATTTTTGAGTTCATATTTACATAATTTTAAATAATTTTTTTGTCATATCAAATTTTTAAATTTTATTTATTTATGGGTTTATATTTACATGATATAAAAAATTAAATAGGCATGTCAAAATTTTATTTTGATAATTAATTTAGTTAATACAAAGGTCTTATTGAGTGATTTTATTATACAAAACAAAGCTCAATAAAATTTCTAGATAAATTCTCAAAGTTGAGTGATTTAAGATGTTAACTCCACTTAAAACTAAAAGTTGCATTTTTTATGTGTAAATGTAGATGATTTATTCGATCTTATTATTATTTATGATCTTTTCAATTTTAAAAGTAGATATTTTATATTTATTAAATTAAAAATCAATATTTTGTGAGTAACCAATTTATTAAGATGACAATTATTTACCTTCAACTAACTCAAGTGAGAAAGTATCAAACATGACAACAAATTTGTTATTCTCTAAGCTAGTTAGAAGGCTACAAAAAAAAAACTCCGATAATTATTTATCGTGACCCAATTACATGAAATATAATATCTCACAATAATTCAAGGATATAATTGGAAAGAAGTTTTTTGTAAAATTTTAAACCAACCACAAGATTAGGTGACAAACAATGAACCAAACACTTGATAAAAAAATAATCTCTCTGCATTGCTAATCCGTGCATTATTAATCCCTGCATTACTAATCCTTGCATTATTAATCTCTGCATTACTAATCCCTGCGTTATTGATATTTGTACCAAACTACCCCTTAGTTCCTAATTTACCCTTGTCATTAATTATAGTTATTTTCCTATTATATTTTTTAATACATTGTATTAATTATATTCAAAGGGTAATTTGATAAAATTATCTCTATTATTTACTTCTTAATCCCTATGCAAAGTTAATAGGGGTCAAGTAAAGATGGACACAGAGAGTACTAGATAATAATATAACAATAGTTTCCCTTGTTGATGAAAGGGAAGACAAGGGAGCTACAAAAGTTGTTTGAGAGATTTGATTTTGTAATTTATTTTAATTTTATGTTTTTTAATAAGAAAATCTTTATGTTCATATATTTATGAATATATATTTCGAAAATAATAATATTCACCTTTTAAATTTTGTTTTATATAAATTTTAACACAAATTAAGATGAATAAAATATTATTTTAGACTGTTGTTTGAAGTCTTATAAGTAGGTCTACCAAATTAAAGTTTTAGGTCTCGCAAACTTTGAAAGATTTTAGTATGACTTTAAGATTGCTCCCATATTAGCTTTTCTCATTTAAAGGTTAAATTAATTATTAAAAAATGGTTTACTCATTCTTTATATTTAAAAGTGAAGTTAATCATAAAAGGATTTGATGAGATAGATAAAATACTTTCACTGTGAAGTAGAAATTTTAAAATGTAAGTTATGAAATAGAAAATCATTTGATAAAGAACCTTCCCACCTTACACGACATACATTGAATTTAGCTAAATTTGTATTTATATTTTTTGTTCTTTCATTGAGAATGACTTAATTAGACTAGTATATTTCAAATATCAAATCAGAAAAAATAAATTAAAGTGAAGTCTTCATAAGTCATGTCATTGACGAATCCATTGAGATTAATAGAAGGCCCAGATGGTTAGTCACAATCGAGAACAACGTAGAGTTAGAGGTTCTGGTTCGTCGAACTCAATAATTTTGACTTTAATGTTACTTGCAATAAAAACTTACTATGTAAATAAGTGTGGAAAATTAATTTTGAACCCATAAATCAATTGAATTATGATAAAATTTCAAAGTCAAATTAATAAAATTTAAATAGGCAAAATTATCTTATTACACATACTTCACTACCATATATAATAGGGAAAATATGTAACTAGGTAAACATATTATATGTATTTATATTATATCACTATAGTTTGAAAATATTACCATTTATAGCTATAGTTAGGGTTTTGTTGTTATTTTCTCTCTCGCGCACCTCTCTTTTCTCTCTCTCTACAAGTTTTTGCCAGATATACAATTACATATGTATACCAGCTGCATATATACAATTGTTTTGACAGATATACATAGTCAATTCGACAGATATACAATTTGTTTCTGTCCACTCTCTGCCCTCTTTCACTCGCCTCTCTCCTCCCCTCTCGATCTCGCTCGCCTCTCTCTTCCCTCTTCCAATCTTACTTGTCAGATATACAAATACATGTATATTAGTTACACATATACAATTATTTGACAGATATGCACATACAAATTTGACAAATATACATATACAATTCATCTCTCTCCTCCCTCTCTCAATCTCGCTCGTCTATCTCCTCCCCTCCAAGTCACAAAGTCGAAGTTATGCCATGTAATTATGTAAAATATAGCTATTTGACTATATTAATTTTCAAGTTTAGACTATTTATGAAAATTCCCCTATATAATAACCATATATATATACTTTCAAACAATTATATATATTATCACTATCTAATAATTATATTCAAATAAATAGGTTTGATTAATTATGTATAGATTTAAACACTCCTAATTAACGTTGCAATGTCAATCTAGTATTTGTCTTCTATCATGTATCTTAATATTATTATATATATCTATTATGTTATTACAATGTATCTGACTATTCATGCATGTATATGGTCTAAATGTATTTGCGTTTTAAGCCAATAAATGCATGAAAATAGTTTCATGTTGAAAATTAGAGCTCAAATTCAATTACAAAATTTCAAATTATTAGAGAGAAGAATAATAACTATTGTATTTCTAGCAAAAGGAAAGAAAGGATTTCAAGATCTTTAAAACTTTTTTAGAAAATGTTGTGCTACAAATTCTTAAAAGTTGTTAAAGAAATAATTTACTCCACTAGTTGAATAATTTTCTTAGGCTACATAAATAGATACACATTTAATGTATCTAGCTGTTGATATATCTCGGATACATATATCTGGAAAAAAATACACGTATTCAAGTCGTAACATATTATAAAATACATAATATTACCAACTAACATGATTTTAAATACGGAAAATGGTTTAAACTACCCTTGAATTATTGATAATGGTACAAAAATAACCTTCATCCACCTGTTGGACCTAAAACGTCTTTGTCATCAACATTTGGGTCCAAAATTGCTCTTTCTTTTAACATAATAGAAATTAAATATTTTCAATAACTTTTTTAAAACACATGACGATCACCTATTGGGTTGCAATTTAATTCTTTAAAATTAATTATAAATAAAACTCAATTTGTCCCAAATTTATCTAAACCCAACCCTAACCCGCCACATATTTTAAAATTTTAATTAAAATAATTAATTTCTATTCTGTTAAAATAAAGGACAATTTTAAACCTAAAAATGAATGATAAAAACGTTTCAGGCCTCAAAAACAAATAAAAAATATTTTTGTATCATTATTAATAGTTCAAGAACATTTTAGTGAAATTTGTAGTGATTCCCTTCAAAGTTCTAAATACAACTCTTATCCAATTATGATCCTTGTGGAAGAAATCCACAAGTTGTCTATCTTTTCAATTGGAAAGAATATTAAGTGGGCCAAACAAAAAGACAAGACACAAGATGATTAATGAACACTGAGCCTCCTTTTAGTCATCAAAGACTGCTTCTCCTAGACTCGGTCAACTCTCTCTCAATAAAAACAAACATAATACATAAATGCTTTTTGACTCGATATAAATATCGGGTGGTCCAGTATTTTTGGCTTGGACTTCCATGTTGAAGGTCTTTAAGTTTAAAATTTCTTACTAGCGAAAGTAAAAGGTTTGCTTTCTGGATCGAGTTCGTTCATCAGATTTGCCTAGAGTGTGTTATCTCTCCTGTGTGATTTACAAGCTATTGTATAGAAGCGAGAGTTTACTTGTACTTTTAGAAATATATGTTCCCTGTTGAGGAGGTAATATTATAGCTAAAATTCCATAAAATTATGATATGGTCCTAATATTATAGCTAAAATTCCACAAAATTACGATATGGTCCTAATATTATAGCTAAAATTCCACAAAATTATGATATGGTCCCAATTACTCTACTGTCATAGCTCCACGAGCCTCAACTCTAGTGAAGCTAAACAAGAAGATATTATTATCTCTGAGTAAGTGATGCATTCAACATTTAGATGTTGTGAATTCTGAATCAAAAATAACTTCTATGATGTATATTAAATTCTACCTATATCATATATACATGTCGTAATACTAGGTATCTTTTGCATATAAATCTTTGAATGCACTATGCATTCCTTTTCACTTTGACCCCTTGTGGTTGACAATATACTTATCCTTGCGAGTGTGGATATAGTTATTTAATGACTTACATATTTCCTCGAACGTACTAATTTTGATTCAAATTCTATATACTTTCAATAACCTACCAAACAAGTACAATGATTGGATTATGATATAAATTTAAACTCAAATCAATTATATTTAAATCCTAAATTTGACTCTATAATGTCCTTATATTGTGTTAGAAACACGCTTTTATATGCAAAATCTATTTTCAATTCTCAAAGAAGCCCACAATATCCTAGGAAGATATTATATATTCCCTTAGAAGACTTTATTCAACAACTTCACCACTGAACTACTAGTGGCTATTAATATTCTCTTTAAAAAATAGAGCTTCAAAGTGTTAAACCCAAAAAAGGGCCAAGTTGAATTATTGGACTAGAGTCTATATCATCTAAATTAAATTTTTAATAAGGTATTATTTAACTTTATCTCAGAAAAGGCACTATGTTTATAATGAAGAAGTATTAAAACCTTGTTTGTTTTTTTAAACGTTACTTCTCTTTGTTGGTCATTTTTGCCTTTATCATTACTTCATTAAACTAATGTCAAATACAGTCTTGGTAATGGCTGACTCTAGAACCATATTTTTCAATGTTTGTTGGCCACAAAGTTTGGTTAAATTTTCCTATAATATACATGGACAGAGTTAAGACACAAAGGGTTCATTTGACTCGCTTTATTGGAAAATTACACAATATATTTTAGCCATTACGTATAAACATGCTCTTTTAACTTGACTTTAACTCACATTTTTGCCCCTCCAACTTTAGATATGTACAGTAGATACATAAACTTGTATAAAATTAAACAAGTAGATAAACACGTTCTATGTGGCATAATACACATAGGACGCATATGGGGAAAGTAGGATGTTACATAGGATACTTATATAAACTTGTTCAACTTTATACAAGTTTATTGTGCACACTAAAGTGGGAGGGTATAAATATAAGTTGAAGTCAAGTTACCGGGCACATTTTTATCTATTATGCCTCTTATTGACTTCCTCTTGGTGAAAATTTTGATTCTGCTATACAGATAGACATGTACAAAAAGAAAAAAAAAAAGAACTTTGGAACAGCCACACTTGTTCATAGTTAAATCAATGTTTATCCAATACTGTTCAATTGAAGAGAATTTCAGAATATACAATTGAGTCTTTATAGATTAGAACTGATACAGATAAGTAATCCAAAGAAAAGGAAGAAACAATGTACATTAGAGTTCATCAGGAAATATTCCTGGTAAAATAAAGAGGAGTTTGCAATACTAGTTCACATCAGTAGGTACATTCACCACTGTATAGAAGTGGAAGTGGTGAAGTAGAAAAAGAAACATAAGTAGTACTATTTTCATCTCCATTAGACAAACATGTAAATGAACTTGACTTGGTCATGATATTAGTTGATCCTAAAGAGTTCCAACGTTTACTTTCGTCGAATCTAAATCCTTCAAGATCATCAGAACCTTGAGTTGTTGGAGCCTCAGGTATCTCAATTTCACCTTCCAAGTATCCTATGACTTGCCTAATGCTTGGTCGCGCCAATGGCTTGTTATTTGAACACATTAATCCTAATTTTAGCACCATCAAAACCTCACTCTCATTGAATTCGCCTTTCAATCTATAGTCCACAACGTCAAGAATTTTCCCTTCTCGCCATTTATCCCACACCAAATCCACCAGAATAAACTCCTCGGGTACTGCATTGTGTTCAATTGGCCTACGTCCACAAATCACCTCGAGTAAAAACGCACCAAATGAAAACACATCAGTCTTTGTAGTGGCATGTCCTGTTCTTGGTAATTCTGGTGCAAGATACCCCAATGTACCTACCACTTTAGTTGTGGACGGATTTGAACCGTGTTCATACAATCTTGCTAGTCCAAAATCCCCAAGCTTACCATTTAATTCACCATCTAGTAACACATTACTAGCCTTGATGTCTCGATGTACAACGACTTGTTCATAGCCTTCATGTAAGTAAAGTAAACCAGAAGCAACCCCTTTGATAATCTTGAACCTTTGTTCCCATGTCAATACCATTTTTGGCTGATCAAACAAGAATTTATCCAAACTTCCATTAGGCATAAATTCATACACAAGCAACAAATCACCACGACGTCTACACCATCCTAACAATTGAACCAAATTCCTATGACGGAGTCTTCCAATGCTAGCAATCTCTGCCACAAATTCCCTCAACCCCTGTCTAGATTCATGAGAAACTCGTTTCACAGCGATTTGTGCTCTTGAATTTGGCAAAACACCCTTGTAAACTTTGCCAAATCCACCACGCCCGAGTAGTTCACTCTCCTTAAAACCTCTAGTACCTTTCTTGAGTTCTTGATAAGAATATCTATGAGGACCAATCTCAAGCTCCCAAGGCTCAATCACATCAGCATTCTTGAATCTCCAGATCAAATAAATAGCAATCAAGATTGAACATAACACGAAAACAAATGCTATAACCGAGACGATTATAATTAGGCTTGTGTACTTCTTCTTAGGTCCAGGAAGTGATGGCAGAGAATTCAAGTCCAGCAATTTTGCTTCTCCATTTAACTTAAAGCTCCAACCCAAAATGTAATGTGAACTAGCAAGCAAACCAGTAGAAGCAGAGAAACCAACATACATAATTTCTTTAAAAATTGGAGACACATCTAAATGATAGGATAAAAGAGGAATCTTGGGTTTTGAAGAAGTTGGTGAAACAGTAACATTAACTAATTTTGTGACAGAATCATATTCTACCCAAACAAGAATAACTTTCCCACTTTTGAGATTCAATTCTTGTTTCACTTTCTGATCATCAGCAAAATATCCAGCTGCAGCAGATGTATTGGACTCTAAGCTGTTAATATTAATACCAACGTGGTTATCATCAATGTCCCCAAACTCGAAATCTCTTACTGTGTCAAATTCAACAGCAAAAATATGGTTAGAGAAGTTACCAATATCACTAGAGTTGAGCAGGCCTAAGTACTGGCTGGGAAGAGCTGTACTAAAGTCTTTTGAAGGAGAAATTGTGAACGCTAGGCCATGGCCCCCGAGTTTTGGATACTCGGGGACTATGGCCAAAGCGAAACACGTAGAGAAAGAGAAGACAGTGGCATTAGTACTGGAGTTGTTCTTGAAGTGGAAAGGTGAAGAATAAAAAACATGTCCAATTAGCCTACTTGTGTCATTGGTTAATTGAATATAGCCATTTTGGCTTATTTTTGCCACACCACTCAAAGTTATGTTGTTATTTGGTTCATTGAATCTTGTATAAATGAATTCATCAAGTTCAGATGAAGCAAGAATTGAGAAGGAAATGGTAAAGAAGAGGAATGTGAGAAAATTCAACATTTTATGAGTGATTTTACAAGTTTTTTTTTTCTTTTTCCAGATCAGATTTTCAAGATTTTGTGATGGGCAATGATAAGATTTTTTTTGTATTGAGAGGAAATTTTTCATTTTTTTTAATGCAATGGGCACATGGAGTTGAGAGGAAAGTCAGAAAAAAAAGGTGACATTTATGTTATTACGGAAGCATTTTCTTTTTATTTATGGAAAGTGCAGTAGTAGTTTGTAATGACATCTGATGCATGAACCACTAGACCGTAGTTCATTATTACTTTAGTTGACCGAAAGAAAGAAACTATTCCGCGGGATTGTTTGATTGGTGGGATAAAGAATAATAATTTTGAAATAAAAATGTGAAATTATTTTATTTCAATGGAATAAAGAAAAATGATTATGAGATTAAACATGAGATGATTTTAGGAATAATTATAGTAAATGATTAGGTAACTAAACAATATTATGATTGAACTATAGAACATAGACAACTCATAGTGTCATTAGTACCCACAAGAACAGTCCATTTTACGGTATGGAAAATCTTTCATAGAAATCCTTCTTTTTTTCTTAGTCTTTGAAGTTGGAATATAATGATAGAACCATGGAGCATAGACAACTCATAATGTCCTTAGTGACCACGAGAACAAGCCATTTTACGCTCTATGGAAAGTCTTTCGTAGAAATCCTTTTCTTTTTCTTAGTTTTTGAAGTTGGAATATAATGATAGAACTACGGAGCATAGACAACTCATAATGTAGTTAGTGACCACGAGAACAATCCATTTTACGATTTGTGGAAAGTCTTTCGTAGAAATCCTTCCCTTTTTCTTAATCTTTGAAGTTGGATATCTACGACCCATGATTAGGGGCAGTAAAATGTTTTATAGATCATAAAAAAGTCCCGCAACCCTTGAAAATTCAACTTTTGATACCATATTACACGGCCATGATCTACGACTCATGATTCCTTACATAGGCCATAGAACCCTCTTGTGAAAGTTTCACCCAAAATATTTTCAAGTGTTAGTGGTGTTTTACGAATTCTTTATACGGTCAATAAAACAACCACGATATGCAAATTTTGTCCGTCCTGTGGACCGTAAAAATCAAGTCTTTGAATCTCAATTCACAGGGATTTGCTACAAACCATAAAAATTTCTACGAGCCGTTAAAGCCCTTCATCAAACTTGATCCTTTTCTAAAATTCTTTTATTCTTTATTTAGTGAGTGGAATAAAGAATAACAATTATGGGATTAAACACGATATTATTTTAGAAATAATTATAGTATATGATCATAAGTAATAATCAACAAAAGATCATTCGTTATATAGTCTTGCATCGTCTGTGTATATTTCATGTATAGTCAAACTATATTCAGTTTTTGAGTGTAACATAATGTATATTCAGTGTTTAGTTTATGTACAAGTAATCTACATTCTACGGTATATATACTTTCTATGACTTTTGATAAGCTATAGTGTATAATCACTATATATTTCCTGATATTCGGCTACTTCTTACGTAAATAAAACATAACTATATTTTTTGTGAATTAATTAATTTATTGTATATATTTTAGCTCATTATTTTATATTGTATTTAGTTGATAGGATAAAGAATTACAATTTACCTTTAGGAATATGAGCAACAGAAAGGAGGATTCAAATTTAAACTCTATATGGATTAAATCTTAAGATTCTTACTATTAAATTGATCATATTTTTAAAATTACGAATTCATATTTATTATAATTTTAATAATTTTGTATACATAAATATATATTAGACGTCTAAAATTATGAATTTAATTAAACTCGTACTTATAATGTTATGCCCCATACTAGTTTATAATTACACGTTTTTTTTGTTAATCATATAGTTAAGTTAGATTTTAGAATCATCATCATTTTATTTTGAAAAGTTATTGATTTATGTTCACCTTTGGATTTTTTATTTTATTTTTTTGTAGGAAAAAGGAAAATATTCTTGATCTTTCTTGTCTATGTAATATATATATGTGCAATGTATCTTTTTTAAAAAATTTGGACTAATTGTTATTGACATGACTATGAATCTTATCCTAAAATTTTCTATTTCCTATGTGAGTAGATGGGTATTTGTAGAATAGTTTGATATTTTTAAGATTTCAATTTTATGGATTATTATAATATTTTTTTATTAATTTATTTTTTTTTGAAGAGTTTACGGATAAGTTTCACGTAAACTATCGATTGAATATTGAAATTTTAGTTTTAATATTTTTCTTTCTAGTTTCTTGTTTTTGTGAAGAACCAACAGTATATTTTTTCTTTCAATTTTTTATATTCATAGTAAAATTTATGAATTGTTTTCATAATTATTCTTATTTTTCATTTTTAAGGATGAATAGCTAAATTCTCAACTGAAATTGTAAAAATCCAATGCAAGTGTTTGACCTAAAAAAGAAGTGTTTTTGGTTTTTGAGGAGCTAAATTATTAATTTTTTTTTGGAAGGAAGTTAAAAGTTTCTATTTCTTAAAAAAAACAAATGTAGAAGATTTTTTTAAAATCTTTTTTAAGATAAAAATATTCCTGCCATAAATAACTATTTACTAGGTATATTCCTTATTAATTAATCAATTTATTAAATACCTATTTGATTACTATTATTATGTATAGCAACTCACAACCTTTTGAGTCTAATTTAATCATGCATTTCATATAATTTATTTATTTTTTAGTATATTTAAATGATTAAATCATCGTGTTAATATAATATTAATATTTAGAACTTATTTATTTATTTATGTATTTAATATGCATTTTTTATTTTAATTAAATAAAAGTACAACTTCAATTAAAATTCTTTCATAATATATTTTTAAAATATATTATCTTAGATATTGTTTCTAATTATATTTGTATGGGGAATTTTCATAAATAGTCTAGGCTTGAAACTTAATATGGTCAAATAACTATATTTTATATAATTACATGATATAACCTCGGCTATATGACCTAGAGGGGAGGAGAGAGGCGAATTGTATATGTATATTCGTCAAATTGTATGTGTATATTTGTATATGTGTAACTAATATACATATGTATTTGTATATCTAGCAAGCTAGATAGGGAGAGGGAGGAAAGAGACGAGCGAGATCGAGAGATGGAGGTGAGAGGTGAGCGAGAGAGGATAGATAGACGAATTGTATATGTATATTTATCAAATTGACTATGTATATCTATAAAAATAATTGTATATATGCAGTTGATATATATATGTAATTGTATATTTGGCAAGAAATTACAGAGAGAGAGGAGAGAGGCGAGAGAGAGGAAGACAAGCGAGAGAGAATAACAACAAAACCTTAACTATAACAAAAAAACCTTAACTATAGCTATAAATTGTAATTTTTTCTAACTATATTTGTATAATGTAAATACATATCATATGTTTGCTTAGTTATGTTATTTGTCCTATTTGTTTGTATTGCTCATTAAGGTAAAGCCCACTAAAAAAAACCACTCAAACTTTGTTTGCTCTTGTATTGAACAGAACTTGGCAATATTTCATGGATTACACAATTTGTATCCTATTTCTACTGTCACAAAAGTTCCTTCTAATACTTTGAAGAGACAGGTTCCTTCATCACTAGTAAAATCTCAACGTTAACGCATTCAAAACGAAGATTAAACCTCTTCTTTATGTTTCAGCAAACATTAGAAGTTTCCTGTCTTGATGGCATCTGCATTTGCATCTCCAAGTGCTGCCTCTTTGAGGTACTTGTCAGCTAATTGAACTCTTTTCACATTCTCTTGCTCTTGGACTAGCAAGTTTCCGTACTCAAGGAGTTTCTGAATTGTCATCTTTGGTTGCTCAAATGTTGGAGGTCCTTCGATAGAGTTCAACAGTCTTTCCCCAACCTGTTCGAGTCCAGTCTTTTCAATCCACTTCCTCACTTCATCGTCGTATACTCTTGACCTCAGAGCACCAAAGAAGTCTGTTTTAACAACAAATATGCTCAGAAGTTATCCTCATTTGGAAGTACATCTTTTTATAGTCACAAATTTTGAGTGTTCTTACCGATAGATTGTCCAGGGAAGGCATCAACAAGCCTTACAATGTGCTCATCAGGTACATTGTCAGTTCTGAAAATTCCCTTGCATACACCAATTCTGTCCTCCCTGGTTGGTGTCCAGTAGAACTTTTCCATACGACCATCACGGATGAGAGGGGCATACAATGTGGAGAAGTCGTTACCAGTGACAATAATAGGGACTCTGGCGTTCTCTTGCTTGTTGTACATACCAGGGAGCTGGACATTTGTTGGGTTATCTGCAATGTTCATGAGGGTAGCATTCACCATCTGGTTGTTAACTGTGTATTGGGTAGTTCCACCCATTCTACCAGCTCCTGCATCGAGATCATTGATGAAGAGGACACACATGTTTCCTTTCCTGATGATTTCTGCTGCCTCGCGGTACCTTTGCCTAATCAATTTGGCTGGCTCCCCTGCATTTCCACTTTCCAATTCTCCAGCACTCATCATGATGGGGCTGCAAATAATCAAGACGCGAACATAGTTGAGTAACTTCGTTCTGAAAATTTATTAATAATCTCATGTGATCAAGTCGTTAGTACTCACTTGATTCCCATTTTTCGGAAGACAAGCTCACACTGGAAGGACTTCCCTTGACCTTTGCCTCCCCAGATACCTAAAATTAGTGGTACCTGTATGAAAAATGTCAATTTTTAATGCCATTCAACTTATGCCACGAGAAATTTTTTAAGTCAAATTTTAATAAGAGACCTTGATATTGGGCAATTTCAGGAAGTTCTTTGTGATGTGGACGACTAGCTTGTCCATGAAAGCAGGAGCAATATAGAATCCATCCATTGTGTTATCCAGGTTGTATCTGGAAAGCATAATCACGCGAACATTTTCATTTTAGATTCATATTTTCGGATTGATCATATTTATATATACCTGACTTTCCAAAATTTAGTCAATAGACTTACTGACGAAGTCCCTGACTGATGTATTCATATGATGACATGACAGGATGGTGAGTACCAGTACCCACAGGAGCTTGGAAAAGAGGATCTACCATACCCTTTCCCCTGGTGATATCCTGTTGATCATCAGACACGTCCGTCACAAGGCCCTTCCATCTGTCTTGATCGGTCTGTTTCTTTTCGTCTATTTCTTGTTGTTGGGCTACAATCCTGAAGCTCCTGTTCGAAACCTTGGGGCTGGAAGCGCCCTTCGCGTTCACCTTCTTCAAGGTTCTGCCAAAAAAGGCGGTGTTTGGAACTGAAGTTCCAGTAACTGAGTTGTTCAAACTCAACTGCACCAATGATGTTTTCATAGTAAGAGGCACTTACACATAATACTTAAATTTCTTGAACATAATACATGGTACTAGTTGGTTTGCTAGAAATTATCAGACAAGTATCTGTATCATTCTTAAACATGAACATTCCCAAAATAAATCCAATAAGTTTCTTCCTAGTTTTCTGTTCTATTCAACATTCCTACCAAAGAAATGACAAATACTATCCAATTTCTAGTCTTTAACCATCCATCTCAATATACCTAACATTCTTTCCATTGTAGTCTGTTCCAAAAAATTGCATCTTTTTATATTTATTAACAATTTAACTTCAAACTTATCAATTTACCCTTCATAAAACAATTCATTACCACATAAACTTCTATAGTTTGTTTTAGACGATAAATTTCAAGTCTTCATTTTTTTTAAAACTTTGTGCCTAGCCAAACATCTCACATAAATTGGGACGCCAAGAGGAGTAATCTCTCTCTCTTTTTTTCTAATGACAGAATAACGAATTCGGTCTCAGTCGTTCTCCACTTAAATACTAAACTTAGTTAACATGACGCAAGGCTCGAACCTCTAACCTTAATCAGAGAAGTCTCTAAGCCTTTGCCACTCAAACTAGGTCTCAAGGGCAATATACTTCTATTTTCACTGAATTTCTTTTATACCATCCCATTTGACAGTATATGACCAACATTAATATACATAAGATACAAATGTTACTTTTGTTTCTAGTAGAAAATTGACTGCATGAGAGGAATGGTCCAACCTTACTAAACAAACAACAATCAGGTAAAGACATGCTATTAGATTTTTCCATTAACAATCAAGTTAACATGTATTGAATTATAAATAGAAAATTTTAGTACCTGTACTTTGTTGGCAGTTGCAACAACAGCACTAGCCATTTAACAAAAAAAAATATTTGACAACTTTGAAAACCAAGCAATAGATTGATCACAAACTCTTAATTTATTTTTTTTGGTGAGTTAAATTTGTTGAATTATATAGCATAAGTTTTTTGGATGATATGAGAATGTTACTTTTGGATTACAAATTAATAATGACCACACGATGGTGGATTGGCTATATTACGTGGACATTTTGATGAGGATTTTAAGTTCTGACATGGACATTGTTTTTTGACTTTTTTGAATGCCCTAGAAACTAGATTAACAACAAAATGGAGTCTTCTAGGGACTAGTTGGCTTTGTGGTCAACATTAATTTAAGCTTTTTTCTCCTCCATGAATTATTTTCTATTTGGTTAATTTTTCTGTTAGGAGGTGTGAGAGGTTGGAGTTAAGGATTATGCAGAGGGGTAGAGGTAGATCGAAAAAATACTGAAGGGAGGTGATTAGATAGGATATAGTGCAGCTTCATCTCTCAGAGGACATGATCTTAGATAGAAAATAGTGAAGGTCGCGTATCAAGGTAAAAGGTTATTAGGCTAGTAGGAGTAGGATAATGTCTGACCTTGTGATATAGTAGGTTAGTAGGATTAGTCGTGTCTTTATATCTTGTGTTGTTATTGTCTGTCTTAATTTGTTACTTTTAATGTATTTATATATTATCATGTACTTTTATATCTAATATCTTCTATTTTTGGGGCTTGATATTTTTGAGACGAGAGTCTTTCGAAATAGTATCTCTATCTCTATGAGGAAATAGTAAGGTCTACGTACATTTTATCCTCCCCAGATCGCAGTTATAAAATTTCACTGAATATGTTATTGATGGTGATAGTTATTTTTTCCTCGATATTTCTTCCGTAGAATATAAGAAAAATTGAGTCAATTATTGTACAACTTTCCCCCCTCCACCAAAATTTTGAAGAAAAAAAAATTGAATTGCATTTTTCAACTAAAATATTGGAAGTAATACACTACTCTAGAACTCAATTGTAGTAAGATTGCAAAAGGTCTCATCTTCTTCGTTCCTATTAATTATTTCTTCAGTTGTTTCAATTATGAATTTACAATATTATCATTAATAAATTATTTTTTTCTTAAAGGCAACTGTTGATCGACTTGTCTGCTTCCACTGCTTTATTATAATATTATCCCTAATAAATCTCAAAAAAATAAATTAAAATTTTTGATTAACTCTCAAATTTTTATATGTGCAACATGAATTGAAACAAAATATTAACACATATAATTTAAAAAATAACATAAAATATGTTATAAATCACAATAATTAACAACTTAAACTTTAAAATATATGTATAAAAATATATCAATGTCACATAAATCAAAACAAAACATAACACGTGTTAGGCACAAGCTCTTGTGACTAGTTCTTATAGGAGCTGGAGTCCTATCTTTTTTATAAAGGTATACATATAAAAAAAGTTGTTGGTTGTACATGAATTCAATCAATATAATGTATTTCTTAAGCCGTTAAGTAGACAATTGTTAATTTAACGTACACCTATAAACAAAATATTTCCTTCAACTCATTTATATATGTCGCACTTATTGCTTATCAAGATTCAAATTATGTTAGCTTTAATCAATATTTTAAAATTTATTTTTTATCATATTAATATAAAAGAAATTATATTTTATAATAGTATTTTATTGGGGTTTGTCTTAATTTTAGTTTGGATCATTAGCAAAATATGATGAGTGCAATTCATAGCTCACGCGAGAAATTTCAAGAAGCTCCTATTTATTCTCAACACAAAAATCTCACCATCCACTTGGCTACTTTCTAACCAATAAAAAAAATAAGATGTCCAATCCAATTTTTTTAATTGTGCCTCGCAAAATTGATAATTAATTAAGAAAAAAAAGCAAACGATACAAATTTCATAAGTTTAGGTTCTAATTATGTGCGCTCACTCAGTTTGGAAATTAACTTCCATATTACTTTTTCTTCGTCAAATACATGTATCTGACACACTTAGATACATGTATTGTCTTGAATACATGCAGGTCAAATCAGATATAATTTATTTAAGATTCACTTTATTCGAGCATGATTAGCGTGTATGTGGGATATACTGACTCTCTCTCTCTCTCACGTCTCTCCCTCTCCCGCTCACCTCTCTTCCTATGTATCTAGTATCAAAGATGTATATACATTTAGTAAAATAAATGTTGACTCGCTCATTCGCCATTCTCTTTATGTATCTTAAAATATATATGATATCGATAATGCATGTATCTAATATTAAAAAATGCATTAACATATTTATCAGTGTATAGAGAGAGAGATTGAGCAGAAAGAGAGAGGGAGAGTGTGAGAGAGGAGGAGGAGAGAAGAAAGGGGTGGGCAGGCTTGGGAGGGGGCGGTGGAGGAAGAAGGGAGAGAGCAAAGGGGAAATCTGATACTAAATAATTAATTAGTGAAATAATATATAGTTTTTTCAAATTATAGAATGAATTAATATATATTGTGATTTGGAAGTTTCTCCATAAAAAAAATATCATTATAAGAGTATATCGAAAGTCATTTTTCTGTACAATTGTATTAAGTAAAAATTTTACAAATCCCATAATTTGGGTAACTAATTTCAATTTATTCCCACCCTTTGCAAAATTACAAAAATCCCTTAAAAATATGTTTTTCGGGATACACTAATAACACATGATTCACAGGT
>JBCEWC010010386.1:0-17710 GCA_038996855.1 Solanum aculeatissimum | reverse complement strand
AATGATGCTATGATGGCTTGATCGAGGACTTTCGGGTTCTCCTTTGCCATGTCACATCTAGGCCCCCTATCCGGGTCATGACACTTCTCTTTTCTTAACAATTAAATAAATATAATAAATATATATTATTTAAATATTAATGTGGATTTGGGTTGACCCGATCCTATTTCCTTCATCACCACTCACACATAGTGGGTCAACTCTCATTCATTTTTTGTAACTTTCATACGTTACGACTATACCGTGTGACCAGTGCATACTTCGAGAGCTTCATTGTTGTTAGGAATATACAACATCTCAATCAATGAAACTTAGAGTGGACTATGGTATGCAGTACCCTAGATCATTTATCACATTCATCTCTCTCATTATCTTTTTCTTAATTTTGAGTTCATCATTATGTACTTGTCTCATAGACAAACATAAAGGACGTCAATGAACTCAATTTGATGTGTAGATATGTATTTTATGTTCACTTCCTTTTGTGTTACCATGTCTCTGACAAAATTATACTTTATGTCAATATATTTTATCTTCCCATGGTACTTTTGATCTTTCGTGTAGGCTATTGCAACCTGACTATCACAATTGATTGTGACAGGCTCAACAACATTGTTATATACACCCAAGTGAACTAGGAAATGCCTAAGCCAAATCGCTTCTTATTGTATCGACTTAGCAACCAGTGAAGAAAATTGATATGCTCCAAGCAATGGAAAAAGAACTGATATCCTCTCTTATAAATAAGGCATGTGATAGATCATACACCTAGTTGAAAAAAAAATACTCATTAGTGAGAGAAGTAGAATATGTATAACCTATGAATTTCTTTATTCATGACTATTACCTATGTGAGACGCGAATTTTGTTAATGATTAACACTTGACATTTAGCCCATACTGCAACCTCCATATCATATGGTACCACTAAAGTTGAGAGAGATAAGAAATAGTTTGCGGACCTACGGAAAAAGACTTTATAGAACCCGAATTATTCACAAATAGATTCATAGAAAAAGGAGAGCATGTACTTGATAGCATATATTGAATACAAGTAGTTGAACAATGCAACAATATGCATTGCGTAGCCATTGACTTGTATAAATGACCTATTGGATATGGATATATAGGTCACCAAATTCCCATATATTGATTTTTGGATTGATTATTGTAAGCTTGGAATTGGAGGAAAATATTTTAAATTGTTTTCAAAACTCAACAAGTGCATTAAAAGGTTCTTTGCGATATTTTTTTTGGATTTACATATGCTCCAATTGTTATAAAGACATTTCTTGAAAGATTTGTGCCAGGGTTTGTGGATTGTATTCGAGTGTATTCTCATTGCAAGAATGAAAACAAAAGAAAGATTGTCTAAATACTTGGGTTCAAACACTACAAGATTCACCCTCTTTGAGCTTGGTGGTCTTCAACAAATGGTTGCCGGAGAGTATTTTTAGAGCAACAGTGTGACTGATCAAGTTAGCAAAGAATTATTTTTTTTCTTCAGAAATGGGGAAATTTGAGTAGAGCTTACAGAAGCTCAAGATCTATTGACCACCATATCTGTGTTAGTGCTGTTGGTAGGTCCTGGAGTATTCATGGAACCTTCTGGTGCTTTTGAGAGTAGGATTAGGATATGTTCTCATATAGAATGGTCGTATAATAGCTTGTGTTTTGAAGTCATATAGAATGGTCATTTAATAGCTTATGTTTTGAGGAAGCTACACTAGTAGGAGTAGAATTCTCTCGCTCATAGAAGAGAGTCTCAACGGTATTTGCTGTAGAGATTTAGATGCGCTATTTGTACAATGAAATCAATGAGAGCTTGATATTAAGTTCTAGCAGAAAGATTTGATTATTCAATTTACACCACCGGAGGAAACTACTCAATGACTGGAATTATTTTTTATTTAGTGTCATCTGGAAAAGGAAAACTGTTAAGACTAATGCATTGAGAAGCAAATCTATAGGCTATTTGACATACAACTCTTACAAATAGACGTTTGACCTAAGAGGTGTGCTTACTCGAGATATAGGTATCAAATTAGAATGAAAAACTCAAAGACATTATTGGCTTATGGTCCAGGCATGTCTTTATTGGTATAACACCTCGAGGTCACCTTATACAAGATGAGAAACTGTGTGGATACTGGAATACGATTCTAGTGCGTAAAGACATGAAATGAGTATTGATAATAATGATGCTTTGGACTAAGAGGATGATTATAACAATCAAACATAAATGGTATGATAGAGGTTATTCTTTATGAAATTATAACTCTAAATACATTATGAATCCAGGATCGACTAAGGTATATCACCAGTTGAAGCAAACGTACTGGTGAAAACATATAAAGAGAGAAGTTCCCAACTCTATTTCTCATTGGTTGGCTTGGGAGCATGTTAAAGATGAGCATACACAACCTATAGGAATACTAATACAGTTTGAGATTCCAAAGTGTATTGGAACAACTACTATTGAATTTATGATCGAAATACCACGAACCGTTGGAGGTTATGACCCTATGTGGGCACTTGTAGATCGGCTTACTAAGCCACCACACTCCCTTCAATTCAAAATAAGATAAAACGGACAAACATGTGCAGAAACATACTTGAGCACAATTGTTTTGGCTCTATGAGTTCTGGTGTCCATCCTACTTGACAGAGTATCAACAGTTACTTCACGTTTTCACAAAATCTTTTCAAGAAACATTGGGTACACTAATGGATCTTTATATCGTATTTCATCCTTAGAAAGACGGACATTTTGAGTGTACATTACAAATCTTAGAGGATATGTTGAGAGCTTGCATTCTTGATTTTGGAGGTACGTGGGATGCCTACTTGCCCAATCTAGCATTCAGATGGCGCCATATAAAGCCTTGTATGGTAGGCGATGTCGTTCTCCTATAGGGTGATTTGGAATTTAAAAGGCTAATGTTATGGGACGATTTGGTCCAGGAAGCTATGGACAAGGTCATGTTATCAGACAGAGGTTGCTCATAGTTCAAATAGATAAAATTACTTTAAATATAAAAGGAAGGGATATTTGGAGTACATAGTTGGAGGGAAAATCTTTCAAGGAGTTCCTCCCCAAAATGCGCGAAGCGAAAAAAAAAGTGATAATAAATTGAGCTCGATTTTATAAGACTAGGTGTGTCGTACTGTTTGGAACTTCCTCATGAGATGTCTTTCATTTCATCCGGTATTCCATTTCTCTATGTTAAGAAAGTATGTATCAGATTCCTCTCATGTGATTAAAGCATCGACTATTCAGATGAATGAGAACCTAACTATGAAGAGGAACTCGAGGTTATTAACGGAAAACAAGTAAGAAGTTATAGTTAAAGAAAAATTGTATCCGTGAAAGTCTTATGGAGAAACCATATGGAGGAAGAAGCTACTTGGGGTTCAAAAAGTATTATGCGAACCAAGTACCCTTATGAGATTCCGTCTACAAGCACACTAGTCTTAAATTCGGGGACCGAATTTCATAAGGTGGGGAGAATGCAATATCCCAAACTAAAAGTGGGCAAATAAGTCATTTCATACACATAAATAAATAAAAGTTGATGGGTCAAAGCCCAAAAAGTGGCGTAGAGGGAAAACTTTTCCAAATACAAATTGGAGATTAAGTGGGAATCACAGGATGTTAATTAAAGGAAAACCCCAGGAAAAACAAAAGGAGAATAAGTTGGAGATAACAAAGTTGTGTCCATTTACTTTCACTCGCAGAAGCATTGTTTGTTGCTCATTGCTCGTTGAAACAACTTCACTCATGGTTGGGATGAAAGGCAGAAAGTGGGAAAAGAAAGGGGAAACTTTCAGTAAGTCTTAAAAAAATTGATAAAGAAAAAGGAGGAGGATGCATGGGTGAAGCCAAGTGGTATGATGGATCAAAGCTTTTCTCCCTATTTGACTCAGCAGGAGTCTCCGCTTCTGTTGCTTCTCCAGCTCCTACATCTAGCCTTGGTGGAGCTGCCTCACAAGATAAAAAGAAAGATGAGGAAGCTTTCAAGGACCTTTGTGGTTTTATATTTTTGTGCAATGGAGAGGCAAGACTCGATTGTTTCAGATTTTGCATTTTGAGGCTTCGTTCAAATAAAAAGGAAATTTTAGAAAAGATTAAACCTGCAGCAAAACTCTCTCTCTTTGATGTTGAGTTTAAGCTCTTGTATGAGGCAACATCCACTGGAAAAATAGACTTGGAATCACTTGCTTTTGGAGGCAAATTTCTAGCACAGATTGACTGAAGAAAGCCACTCAAATTGCTCGAGTGATGAGTTTAGGATTTTGACACGAGTACAATGAGTAGTAATCTTAACCCAATTTGTGTTTTATAAGTTTTCATGATTTTTACATGATTTATAAAGTGAATTGTTACCGAATGATTTGAATTTACATATGGGACAAGTCTTTTACTTGGTTTGATACCGAAATAGTTATTTGTATTACAAGTATATTGAAAATTGAGATGATTACTGTTATTGAACGGATTTTACATTTACTTGAGATATAAGTACTTTTACATGTGATTTTCCTCAAGCTTTGACATGATATGATTATAATACTGAAATGCCTTGTACTACTTTGAAAAGCTTATATGGTTTATAAAGAAAAGTATAAATAAGAGTAGACTTTGATGAATCCCGTAGAACGATGGGTTCGTTAGACCTAGTGCACTTTGTATTTTCTGATTTCTGATAGAGCCCTCACTAGTGGGAAGGTAGAACTAGCATATCGTTACCGATATCCCTCGAGTAGGGATTTACTGATATGAAATTCACAGTTACCGTCTATACTTTAAGAAAATAGACATACCGATTACATGATTCATTCTTGGAAACCTCCTAAAAATATATGTGATTTGATATGAATGTGTCTTACTGAGATTATTTTCAAATGGATAAGCTGATTTATTTATATGAGACAACAAGATTGATTATAGATATTAATTTTACTGAAAGAACATTTATTACATGATTTGTTTTGACTATTATACTAGCAGATTTTCTAACTTGTCCCTTATTAAAATGATTGTGGTTATTATTATTACTCACTAAGATAGCGTCTCACTCCTCTCTTTTTTTTCTAACTGAGAATATAGGTGATATTGGTGAGGATTTAATTAGCTAAAAGTAGCAAGTTGATTTCATGGTGAGCCTCGCTCTTGTTCGTGGAGGAAACAAGCTTACTTTGTTATGGACCTTTTTCTTGAATTCTTAGAGTCGCTCCATAGTCATTTTCTTATTTAGAGTCACAAGTATTCATTTGTTATTCTAGATGTGTGACTGAGTTTAAGTTTATTCCTATTGTTGGAGTTGAGTTAGTATTGTTGCGTGGAGACTAGATTGGAAATCGATATAGTGACTTGATTTGAATATTTGATAGTTGCGTTGTTGAATGTTGAGACAGGTTAAAATTTTTATAAACCTAAAAACAGGGGAAACTCTGCCTGATTTTCTGTAGAATTCGAGTAAGGTTTGCTTTGGGGTTTTTTCCCCTTAGCGCCGGTCATGATCCTAAATTGGGTTGTGACCGTTTCGTCTTCCCATGGTACTGTTGATCTTTCGTGTAGGCTATTGTAGCCTGACTATCATAATTGATTGTGACAGGCTCAACAACATTGTTATATACATCCAAGTGAACTAGGAAACACCTAAGCCAAATTGCTTCTTGCACAGTAGATGAAAGCACGAAGAATTCAGTTTTCATAGTGGACAAGGCTATGCATAACTTTTTCTTGCTACTCCACGATATGGCGCCATTATTAAGCAAGAATGCATATCCAGAGGTATATTTTCTCTCATCTAAATATCCTCCCTAATCAACATTTGTGTATCCTTTGAGTTGCAGATCCTTTCCTCGATAACAAAAAGAATAGTCGATTGTGCCTTTAAGATATCTCAATATCTTTTTAATTGCTTTCCAATGTTGTGGTCCTGGATCAGATTGATATCTGCTAACTAACCTAACAACATAACAAACGTCTCGCCTAGTACACATTATAGCATACATGAGGCTTCTAACTACATTAGCATAAGGAATTTTTCCCATTTGTTCCTTTTCATATGGAGTCTTAGGACACATCATTTGGTTTAAAGCTTCACTTTTAGAAAAAAAAGTGTTTATGGGTTTACAATCTTGCATATTAAAGTGTTCAAGAACTTTCTTAATGTATGGTTCTTGTGAAAGAGATAACAATCTCTATGAATGATCTCTTGAAATCTTAACTCCAAGAATATATGTTGCTTCACCCATATCTTTCATCTCAAAAGTAGAATATAGCCACTCTTTTGTTTCTTTTACAAGATCAATGTCACTTGAAACTAT
Source organism: Solanum aculeatissimum (assembly GCA_038996855.1). Lineage (NCBI taxonomy): Eukaryota > Viridiplantae > Streptophyta > Magnoliopsida > Solanales > Solanaceae > Solanum > Solanum aculeatissimum. The sequence continues at coordinate 11,375 of JBCEWC010010386.1, read as the reverse complement.
TAGTATGCCATCTATATACAATGATAAGATTGCAAATTTATCTTTGGATCTTTTGATGTACACACAATGATCTTCATGAATCATAACAAATTCATACGATATGATCTCATCATGAAAACATAAGTACCATCGTCTAGAATATTGTTTAAGGCCATAAATCGACCTTTGAAGTCGACATACTTTATTTAACCTATAGTTTGTTCCATGTAGATTTCTTCTTCTAGTTCTCTATTGAGAAATATAATTTTCACATCCATTTGATGTAATTCAAGATCCAACGTAGCCACTATAGACAAAATTAATCTTATTGAAGTAAAGCATACAATAGGTGAAAAAGTTTCTTCATAATCAATTCCTTCCTGTTGTGTGTACCCCTTAGCTACTAGACGAGCTTTGAATCTTTCAATGCTACCATCTACCTTATGCTTGATTTTGAGAACTCATTTATTTCCAATAGCTTTTCGGCCTATAGGTAGACAACCAATTTCCACACTTGAGTAGATTTCATTGACTCCATCTCTTTCGCTATTGCTTTTAGCCATTTTTTAGCAGGGCATGCAAGAGACTCACTTATATTTCTTGGCTCTTCATCATCTGGAGTAACTATAAGTGTTTTCCCTTTGATATCAAATCGACGACGAAGAATTTGTGGGCGACTTGATCGTCCAGGTTGAGATTGACAAATTGATTTATCAATTGGTAAGTTACTCCCGTTCAGAACAACAATATCATCAGAATTTGATACATGTGGTGTATCTGTGGAAATAGAAACTTATCCATTATCATTAAAATGACCCCCACTCAAATCTATTTGATCTTTGGCAGTAGAAATAGTTTGGTCCGTAGTTTCATAAAGAGATAAGTCATGATCTATCTTTCCCTACTTAAGAAAATCATTCTCTATGAATGTGATATCACGCGACTCAATTTCAGTTAAGTGCCACTATTATGTTTTAGATTGTTCAGAGTATCTTATGAAGATAAATTTTCTTCCCCTTGGGCTTGATTTTCCATATTGGGAAAAAGGATTATGAAAAAAAGTAGCACAACCCCAAGGATTTAAAATGCTTAAATCAGCCTTTCGTTTAGTCCATAATTGATATGATGTAATCGTAACTAATTTTGAAGGGACACGATTAATTACTAATGCACCGGTGAGCAAAGCATCGACCTAACATTTCTAACAAGGTTCTATTTCGTCGCTCCGCAACACTATTTGTTGTGGAGTATAAGGAGTAGTTAATTGTTTTTAAATTTCTTTTCCATCACATAGTTGTTTGAATTCATCAGAAAAATACTCCCTTCCTCGATCGGTTCTTAGAGCTTTTAGTTTTCTATCCAATTGATTCTCAACTAAGTTTATAAACCTAATGAAGTAACTCAAAGCTTCAAATTTATGAGAAATCAAGTATACATAACCAAATAGAGTAAAATCACCAATAAAAGTGATGAAATAAATAGCATCATGTCTTGCTCTTACATTCATTGGATCACAAATATCAGAATGAATCAATTGCAATGGAGTATCAACTCTTCTGCCTTTCCCGAATGATTTTTTAGCAGTTTTTCTTTCTAGGCAAGATTTACAAGTAGACAATTCTACTTTATCTAGTGTGCCAAGCAAATCTTCTTTGGCTAAGTGGTTCATTCTTTGTTGACCAATATGGCTAAGCCTCGCATGTCATGTATTTACATCGTTCTCATAATTAGAAGACGTAAATAAGGAAAAACTAACATTATGTTTATTGTTGGGACTTTGACAAATATCCAATACAAAAAAAAAGATCATAAAAATAACGAGTTCCATATTTTGTCTTACCTAAATACAATCCATACCATATTCATGAAAGAAAAAACTAAAAATCATTTTAATCAACCTTCAGTCAGAAACTAGATTACGATGAATTGATGGAGCAAATAATAAATTATGTAGGAGCAAAGTTCGATCACCTCGCATTTCAAGTTTGCAGGTACCAATCCCTTTTACCTCCTCTTTGGAGTTATTTCCTACATACACTCATTTAGATTCTCGTGGAATTCATCAATAATCTACAAAAGAATCTCTTTCTGTCGCTATATGTTCTGTGGCTCCAGAATCTACAATCCACATAGAAAGTGATTCTGTTAAAAAGGCAGAACAAGAAACATTTACATCACTATGTAAATTGTTCATAAGGTCATATACCTTTTTAGGCTCAAGACAATCACGAGAAAAGTGTCCCTTGTTCAGTTATAGCACTTAAGCTTAGCCATAGCAACATTTTTCTCTTAAACATAATTCTCTACTTGTTGACTAATCATAGGTTTCTTTGAAACTTTCATATGTTGGAGGGTATAATCATTTTTCAGAAGTGTCACAGACACATTTAGAGCTTTAAGAGTTTCTTACTCTTTCAAGACATACTTGGTTTTACACTTATCACCATTAAGCTTATCACTTTTGTTAAGCTTGGCAATAATGTTCTTTGCAACAGTTGACATACTGATTTAAACAAGCATAAAATAAAATGAGACAACTATGCACATTATTTTAGCCTAAATTCATATACATAATAATTCTTAAAATAATTAACTATGTCAGTATTCATTTCTCATTAGGTTCAAATTCGAAAGTTCACTAAGTTTTGAATCATCATCTGAATTCTAATATGTCATAAATTTAACACAATTAATCATCTAAGAGCCACTCATCTTAAATCACATAAATTCAAGATTAAATATGCATAAATTCAACAATATATATAGAAACACTTAACAATAACTAATATATAATTCATATAAGTTATGTCACATATAAACAATGATTATACAAACTAAGTACACATTATCATTGTAATATCTCTGTCATGCCCCGGGAGCGTACCCTTGGTGTGGTCGGCACTCAGAGACTATTTCTAGCTTCCAAGCGAACCACTCAACCTCATCACGCTCGTTCAATCACATTCTAATAGCAGAAGACATCAAGAATAAAGAGTACTCAATGGAATAAAATGATAATATGAAAACTAAGGCCAAAGGCCAAATAATCTATGCATCAACTAAGTCAAACTAGTGTGAAAGAACTAGTCAGACATAATATCCAATCATAACTCAACAGTCTAGTCTATGAAGCCTCTAAACATCTGACTAAGTGGTGCCAATGACATGTCCATCACTACCTAAAAATAAAATAGAAAAGCTAAACTCGAAACTAGAAGATAAGATATGACATCCTCCGTAAGTAAAGGAGGGCTCACCAATCAACTAAATGTGAATAGGTCCTCAACGGAGCACCTGTTGATGACCACTAGTACCTGTCTCTACATCATGAAAAGATGCAGGCCCAAATAGGCATCAATACATGAAATGTACTAGTATGTAAAATGGCAGAATAAAACATGTAACGGAAGAATTACATCAACTCAAAATAACTCAACTCAAGAAATAGAAAGCTCAATCATCAAGCCAAGAGTCTAAAGTAAGAAATACAATTTAGACAATGACCACTCATATAACATCTAATCCCATCCACACTCATATAACATCTAATCCCATCCACTCAGAGTACTGTAAAAACCTATTTAAGAGTTTCTCTAATCAACAACCATCACCTATGAGCTGGTGATGATATAACAAATCGATGTTGTTGTCGCATCCATCTAATACCTTGCCAGGGTAAAGGATATCCCATCAGTGGATCCACAATAATAACATCAAGTCCTTTTTTCAAGACAATAAGAAAACATCCGATCTTAAGGTTTAATCCTCTCCTACGCAGGCAACATAGTTATTGAGTTCAAGTTGGACTTACTCTTACTCAATTCAGTGCTCAATTCTCCTCCCAAGACTTATTATGCTCATAAAATCTCAATTATATGGTTAACTCATTCATTTAATCTCATTGGACATTCGTCAACTTAGTTCATCACATCAATCATCAACTCTTTGGATACATTTGTTTAAGGTTCAATTTTGGACCCATAAAGACTCAATCATGCATCATTTAAACTCATAGCATTCAAGAAACAATAATAGTGTTAAAGCATTTAAGGATTCTATGGATCTTTAGGTTCAAATTTTACTCATGTATACTCATTTAAATGCAATATATAAAAATAACAAGAATTCAGTCTAGGGTTTATGTAGAAAAGCAAAATCATCAATTTCTAGTATTTAATTCATAAAAATTGTAATTCATGCAAAATTATATAGATATGCATTAGAATTTAAGAAAAACCTTCAAGAAACATCCATGGAAAACTCAATTCATCAACAATTCCATCAATTCAAGTTAGGGGCACATGAAAGAACAAAATCCATGTTTTAGTTAGCCTTACATACCTGGAAGTTTGAATTTTGGAGTAGCTTGGAAGAATCCTCAAGTTCTTTCTTCAAACCCTAGTATTTTTTTCTATCTTAAATCTTTGTTCTACGTTTGGAGGATGAGTTTGAGCGTAAACTTAATCAACTGACATTATTAAGGCTTTATTTAGGAATAAAAATGTTAAGTTTAGGCTTTAAAAGGGTGGAAAAAGACCAAAATAACCCTTTGGAAAAGCTGTAAAAAGTCATCCACGAGAAAATTTCACAGCTTGTAGAACGTTTCACGACTCGTAGACCCTTTCATAAACTTATGGCCACATTCTTGAGGTGTTTGAAACATTCTATGAGACCTACCAACGACCCATAAGAAGCTTTACGACTCGTAGGGAACTTTCGTAAATCTTTGGGCACACTTTTACGGTTACTGGAACTTTTCACGAGGCTTATTCACGACCCTTAGAAGCTTACGACCCGTAGATGGATTCATGAAGTCTGAGGCTCAAAATCTAACTTTCTAGACCTTTCCACGAAACCTAACCTCACGGTCCGTATGTCGATTCACGACCCGTATAGGGTTTCGTGGAAACACCCTGCTCTGGCAGTGTTCAGTAAAATGGTCATAGCTTTTGACTTCAAACTCCAAATGAGGTGAAACAAGTTGTGTTGGAAAGCTAAATCAAATATCTTTTATTTAATTGGTCATGGTCCACCTAATAATTTGTGTGCTAAGAGTTATGATCGTTTAAATTCTACCCTTGCATAATCGATCACTAGAAACTCAATTTATTGGAAAGTTTTGAACTTGTCCAAGTGTTAGAAGTCTCTTATGACCCTAAAACACTTCTCATATGTAAGAATGAGTTTATAAACATAGGTACATGTGAGCATAGAGTTACTAGGTGTCACAATATCTCCCCCTTGGGATTGCTAGTCCTCGAATGATGAGCAACTCACAACTTATTAAGCAAGAACACTATCAAGAACTCAAATACTCGGATACTCAAATACTCATACTCTAGAATCAACTTCAACTCAGGATTTAAAATTGAAACAACATTTATAACATCATCATTAGGCATGAATACAATTAAAGACATGCATACTTATATACTCAAAGACTCGAAAAGGGCATCAACTCAGAGAGAAGAACTCAACAATGGAAAGATAACTCAGAGAATAGAAATAAATTATTACCATCAATTTCATCATTAGGAGGTACAAATAGGTGAGGGTATCTAGCCTTCATATCCTCTCCGGCTTCTCATGTAGTCTTTTCAACATATTGACTTTTCCGCAACACTTTTACTGATGTAACCTCTTTAGTTCTCAACTTGTAAACTTGACGATCCAGGATTTGGACTGGGATCTCTTCATAACTCAAACTATCCTTCACTCTAATATTTTTAGTATATATAACCAAGGACGGATCTCCCAAACACTTCTTAAGCATAGAAATGTGAAAGACCGGATGGATGGCTGCTAGCTCTTGTGGTAACTCCAACTCATAAGCTACATTTCCCACTCTCTTCACAATTTGGTAGGGCCCAATGTATCGAGGACTCAACTTTCTCTTTTTCTCAAATCTCATTACACCCTTCATGAGTGACACCTTCAAGTATACCCAATCATTTATTTCAAATTCTAGGTCCCTTCTCCTAACATCAGTGTAGGACTTTTGACGACTTTGTGTAGTTCTCAATCTCTCTTGGATGATCTTTACTTTCTCCATAGATTAATGTACCATGTCTGGTCCAATCTAACCCTTCTTCACCTATCTCGAACCATCCAATTGGTGATTTACATCTCCTCTCATAGAGAGCTTCATAGGGAGCCATCTGAATACTCGAATGGAAACTGTTGTTGTAAGCAAACTCAATCAGAGGTAAATGATCATCCAGTTACCCTTGAAGTCAATGGTACAGGATCTCAACATATCCTCCAGGGTCTGAATTGTGCATTTTTCCTGGCTATCAGTTTGAGGGTGAAAAGTGGTGCTAAGATTCACCTTCGAACCCAAGCCTTTTTAGAAAGATCTCCAAAACTGTGCAGTAAATTGGGCTCCTCTATATAAGATGATAAACAAAGGAAATTTGTACAGTCTAACAATCTCTCTTATGTATAGTCGGGCATAATCTTCCGTTGTGCCAATTGTCTATACAGCCAAAACGTGCACAGATTTAGTCATTCTGTCAACTATCACCAAAATTGAATCATACTACCTATGAGACCTCGGTAAGCCTATAATAAAGTCCATGTTGATAATCTCTCATTTTCATTCTGGAATCTCAAAATTCTGAGCCACTCCATATGACCTTTGATGCTCAATTTTTACTTGTTATCAATTCGGGCACTTAGAAATAAACTCAGCAATGCCCCTCTTCATTCCACTCCACCAATAAACCTCTCTCAAGTCGTGGTACATCTTAGTTGATCATGTGTGGAGGGAATACCTAGAGTTGTGGGCTTCTGTCGTGATCCTTTCTTGAATACCATCAACATTTGGAAGACATAGTCTGCCTTGATACCTCAGTATTCCATCTTGCCCTTTGGCGAAAGCCATCACCTTCTGTTTATGCACATCTTTCTTCAATTGTAGTAAGATGGAGTCTTGGTTTGGTTTTCCTTCACCTCCACTATAAGATATGATGTAAACCCATTATGCACAAGTATCCCACACCTTCACTAGATTCATCTAATTGAACTCCCAGTCATGCTAGCTGGTGCACCTCTTTAGCCAACTCTTTCTTCTCTCCTTCCACATGAGTAGTGTTTCCCATAGACAACCTGCTAAGAGCATCAACAACCACATTAGCTTTACCTGGATGGTAGAGGATGCTCATATCGTAGTCCTTGAGCAACTCAAGTCATCTCCTCTACCTCAAATTAAGATCTTTCTGGTGAATATTTAATATAGGCTCTTGTAGTCTGTGAATACATCGACATGTGCTCCATATAAATAGTGGCGCCAAATCTTCAGTGCAAATACTATCACAGCCAATTCTAAGTCATGAGTTACATAGTTCCTCTCATGACTCTTAAGTAGTGTGGAAGCATAAGCTATGACTTTACCTCTTTGCATTAAAACACATTCCAATCCCACTCTAGAAGCATCACAATAGATCACAAAATCGTCAGTCCCCTCAGGTAGAGTCAACATTGGTGTAGTCGTTAATCTAGTTTTCAACTCTTGAAAACTCTTCTCATATTCATCAGACCACTAAAACTTGACCTTCTTCTAAGTCAGTCTAGTCAATGGTGCGGATATGGTAGAAAATCACTTAACAAATCTACGGTAGTAGCCTACTAAACCTAAAAATCTCCTTATATTTATGGGAGAGGTTAGTCTAGGCCAATTCTTGAATCTACTTGTATGCCATCGCCTAAAACCACATGGCCCAGAAAAGTCACAAACTTGAGCCAAAACTCACACTTAAAGAATTTTGCATACAACTCACTATCCTTGAGCGTCTAAAGAACAATTTGAAGGTGATCAACATGCTCTTCCTCGCCTCTAGAGTACACTAATATGTCATCAACAAATATAATCACAAACATGTCAAGGTACTGTCTAGATACTCTGTTCATCAAGTCCATAAAAGATGCAAGTGCATTTGTCAACCCAAAGGACATTACTATGAACTCGAAGTGACCATATCGGGTTCAAAAAGTCATCTTCAGGATGTCACATTCTCTCACTTTCAACTGGTGATAGCCTAATCGGAGGTCTATCTTGGAGAAAATAGTGGCACCCTGAAGTTGGTAAAATAAGTCATCAATTCTTTGAAGAGGATATTTGTTCTTAATGGTTACCTTATTTAATTGGCGATAATCTATACACATTCTAAAGGAACCATCTTTCTTTCGAACAAATAGGACAGGAGCGCCCCACAGAGAGACACTTGGTCTAATAAATCCCTTATCTAAGAGATCTTTAAACTTCTTTTTCAGTTCCTTCAACTCGGTTGGAGCCATTCTATATAGAGGAATAGAGATAGGTTGAGTATCATGGAGAACATTAATCCCAAAGTCGATCTCCCTATCAGGAGGGACTCTAGGAAAATCATCAGGGAAGACATCAGGAAACTCATTGACAATTGGAACTGGCTCAAAAGGTGGGGACTCTACATCATCAGCCTTAACTCGCACGAGGTGATAGATACACCCTTTAGAAATTAACTTTCTGGCCTTAAGGTAGGAAATAAACTTACCCTTAGGCACTATAGAACTATTATTCCACTCTATAACAGGCTCATTCGAAAATTGGAACTTGACCGTCCGAGTTCTACAGTTGATAGAGGCATAACAGGCGTAAAGCCAATCCATGCCAAAGGTCACCTCAAAGTCAACTATCTCTAACTCAATCAGATCAGCAAGAGTATCTCTATGGTAAATCAACACTACACAATCTTTATAAACTCTTTCAGCTATGATAGACTCACCAGTAGGAGTAGAAACCTTGAAGGGCTCAAGAAGACATTTAGGAAGGCTCTCAAACATACTAGCCATATATGGAGTCACAAATGATAAAGTGGCACCTAGGTCAAGCAAGGCATATACATCATAGGAAAAGGCTCGAAGCATACCCGTAACAATATCTGGTGCAAATTTCTAATCCTTTCGATTGCCCAACGTATATAGATGGTTTGTACCCCTGCCCGTATTAGTAGTGGCATCTCTATGATTACCACTGACCTATTGTGTTGCCAAAGGTTGAGCTATATTACCTCCCTCACCCAGCCTTCTCATAGGGAACTCATTCTGGAAATGACCAGTCTGTCCAAACTTATAGTAAACGTTTGTACCCTCATGTCACTCACCCAGGTGAAGTCTGCCATACTTGCCACATGGTGGTTTCCCTCTCGAACCTTGAGCCACACTAGCTTGGGATTGAGAACCCCGAGCTCTAGAATTCTTATAGCCCTGTTACTTCTGATCATACCTGTTACTCGAAGTTGGTGTACTTGCTGAGGATGGTGCATAGTTTGAAGACCTCTTATGAAAATTAAACCTGTCCCTCTTACCTTGCTTCTGCTGGCTAGGCTCATGCCCTGCTGATTTAGCCTTCTTGCTCAAATTCTCCTCCCTATCTCTCTTCTTATCCTCCTCAAGTTGTTGTGCATAGACCATAACTCTAGAGATGTCCATGCCCAGAATCAACAATGTCATTTTGCACTCCTTTTTTATACGCTTGCCCAAGCCAAATATTAACTTCCTCATTATAGATATCATGCATGGACCATCTTAGGAGCATAACTGGATAGTTGTATGAACTTTAGGCTCTACTCCTTGACAGTCATACCCCCCTGTTTCAAGTTGACAAACTCCTTAACTTTTGTTTCCCTCAACTTTCGTGGAAAGAAGTGGTCAAGAAAGGCACTCTCAAATTCACTCCAAATGGAAAGTTCAACATCCTTACCTCGACTTTGTTCCCACTAACTATACCAGACATTTTTCACATCCTTAAGTTGATAGGAAGAAAGTTCAACTCTCTCAGTCTCGGTCGCATGCATAGTTTTCAACACCTTCCACATTTCATCAATAAAGTATTGGGGGTCCTCCTCAATCTTATACCCTGTAAAGGCTGGTGGGTTCATCCTCAAAAAATCTCTAAGTCGAGTTGCAGCAGTTGTCTCTTGGGAGCTAGAGTTAGGGGTCTGTGATCTCCGATTCTCACTCTGAGTGACTACTAGTTGGGTGAGCATAGTGATAGCTCCTCTGAAATCATCTTCTGTAGTAGGAGCAGGTGGAGCAGTGGGTGCTTGTGGAACTCTAGTGGCTCTAGTTGGTCGACCTCTACCCCTCGTCTCAATCTAAGTAGGCACCTCTGGTGGGGGATTCGTAGCATTAGAGGCTGAAAGATCTCTTTGGGTGGAAGTACGCTTAGGAGGTATGATATATAATGTGTAACGCACGAATCAGATAGATATTTTAATAGAGTTAAACTCTATCGCACAAACTCAGAATACAAGAGAAGTGTAACCATTTCCTAATTTTCTATAGCCTCCTGCTTACAGAGTGTGGTCACAACAAACCTATAAAGAAGACTTTACTAGACACGACTTCATAGACTCCGTAGGACACTTGAACTTTGTGCTCTAATACCAAGTTTATCACGCCTTGACAGGGTACCTTGGCGTGGCTGACACTAAGAGACTATTGGTAGCCCCCAAGTGAACCACTCGGTCTCATCATACTCGTTCAGTCACATTATAATAGCGGAAGATATCAAGAATAAATAATACTCAATGGAATAAAATGATAATATGAAAACCAAGGTCAAAGGCCAAACAATCTATCTATTAACTAAGTAAGACTAGTGTGAAAGAACTAGCCAAACATAACATCCAATCATAACTCGACATTTTAGTCTATGAAGCCTCTAAACATCTGACTAAGTGGTGTCAATGACAGGTTCATGTCTACCTCAAAATAAAATAGAAAAGCTAAACTCGAAACTAGAAGATAAGATATAACATCCTCCGAAAGTAGGGGAGGGCTCATCAATTAACTGAATATGAATAGGTCCTCAACGGAGTGCCTACTAATGACCACTAGTACCTATCTCTATATCATGAGAAGATGCAGGCCCAAATGGGCGTCAGTACGTGGAATGTACTGGTATGTAAAATGGAAGAATGAAACATGTAAAGGCAGAATAACATCAACTCAAAATAATTCAACTCAAGAAAGAGGAAGCTCAATAATCAAGTCAAGAGTCTAAAGTAAGAAATACAGTTTAAACAATGACCACTCATATACCATCTCACCCCATCCACTCAGAGTATTGTCAAGACCTACTTGGGAGTTTCTCTAACTTACAACCATCACCCATGAGCTGTGATAATACAACGAAGCGATGTCGTTGTCGCATCCATCCAATACCTTGTCAGGGTAAAGGACATCCCATCAGTGGCTCCACAATAATAACATCAAGTCCTCTTTTCGGGACAACAAGGAAACATCCAATTTTATAGTTCAATCCTCTCCTACGCTGGCAACGTAGTTATTGAGTTCGAGTTGGACTTACTCTTACTCAATTCAGTGCTCAATACTCCTCCCAAGACTCATTATGC
>JBCEWC010010385.1:0-17710 GCA_038996855.1 Solanum aculeatissimum | reverse complement strand
GTTTATGTATCGACGTTTCTTAAAAAATAAAGGATTTTTAGTAATTTCAGAAAAAGTTGGTATATATTGAGATTATGTATGTAAAGTATATGATTTCTATAATTTGCCCTATATTATTTATAAATGGGCCTCTAATCAATCCTTGCTAAAAGCATATACTAATTTGAGGAACTTTATATACATTCCTCAACCCCTTTCGGTTGAAAAGAGCACAATAGTCATTACTAGCAAGTAGCAACTCTCAGCACCTTTCGCTTCATGATTTTTCGTATTATTATTTTGAAGAATGAACGCTGCTTGTGCTGTAAAAAGATGTCTAAAGTTTCTTTTCTTAACCGTGATCTGTTTTGCTTTTGCAGCCATTGTATCAGGTGGAAAGGGAACAGCACAGGACAAGATCAAGGCTCTCAAGGAAGCTGGGGTTACAGTATGCGAGTCTCCTGCTAAAATTGGGATCACAATGCTTGATGTGTTCAAACAGAGGGGTCTTGCATAAGCAAAGCAGCATACAATTTTATTTGGCAATTTCCTTTTTTGTGCGAACATGTGCTTAAAGATGTGCAGTTACCCTCAAAACTCGTTCATAGCAGAGAATAACAAAAGAGAATATGATGAATCTCCATTTATTTATCCAAGCATCATTCAGAAGCCCCAAAATCTTTTTTCAACTATTTATGCAGTTCACATTTCTTGTTGCTTCATCGATGTTGAAATAATGAACCTTTTTCTTCTTTTACTGCATCTGCTTTGAAACGGTTTTTGTTCTATTTTTACAAATCAAAGCTATGGTGTAGTATCATTTCTTTCTGAGCGAATGTTCTGTGGTTAAATGATTCTCAATATGTATTAGACCTTAGAAATTCCTTCTGGGGATGTCAACTGTTTAATGAAATGGTTATAGTATGGAGGACTTTTATCTCACACGATGTCTGTTATGTCCTGGAATTGGATGGAATGCTAGTCTTAGCTTTTGCGGGTGCTTCTAATATAAGCCTTGGAAGCATTAGATGCTTGTTGTGCCTTGCGTAAGAGGTCGGTCAATTAGGCTGAGGTCATTTGGGGAGGACATTTCCTGAATGGGATTTTGTGCGGTACGAATTCAAAATAATCAGATTCTTATACGGATATCGAACATAGAGTGAGGAAAAGCAGTTTTATATTGGCTAAAATGCATCATTTTGCACCACTATGTTGCCTTCTGCTCGTTAGAGTACAAATCTTTGACATGTATAGGCAGTAAGTGGCATATGTTTAGAAGTTACAATTCTTGCACAAGTGCATTTCATCTTTTGACTGTTTATGGCATTTGATGCCTTCTTTATGCTCTTTGGCTTTATTGTCTTTCATTGGAGAACGTTGTTGGTAACAAATATTGGCTGAACGTGGTGATGGTCAACTATGATCATTACTTCTCTATATTAAAATCTCATTACACCTTGTAACATTTATAACCTCTAGGTCATTTATCTTCTCTAATAATTTCTCCATTATCATCTTATTTATTGCATGAAAGACTTTCACTACTATAAATATTGGTGGTCTTCACTTGTTTTGGGGTACACAATACAAGACAAAAATATAGAGTGCATAAAGTTTGTCAAAAAAGAGAGTTCATATTAGTTGAAGGGAGATGTTCTTTTTGTAGAGCTTGAGACTCAACTCTTGTTCATAGTTTGTTGAGTTACACTTTTGTAATAAGACTGTTGTATCCTGAAGGGGACAAGTCAAGAAGAATACTGTTGGACCGGTGAAAACTTTTGTTGTAGTGAGCTTTAATCTCCTTAAAGAGAGCGAGATATCCACACCTCAGCTTGGAGAACTTTTATTTTCTTCATTTTAATTTTCAATTGTTAATTGTAATTTTTTATAGTTTCAACAACAATTTTAAGAAGATTCAAATGACTACAATTGAAAAAATAGCGGATGTCAAGACGGGAGATCTTAACAAGACATTTCGATTCAACGGTACACTTCAAGAGGTGGAAGGGTAAAGTACTTGTATACTTAGTCTTCTCAATATTTCTTATGTGTTAACTGAGAAGAATCTTAATAAAGTTGATATCTTCTCCATGGATAACGATAAACTAATTTCTCATCAAGAGAAAGTGGAAAAATACAATGATGATTCCTACAAGTGTCGGTATTATATTCTTAGTTGTTTATCTGATAATTTTTATGATTATTATGATAGAACTTACTCTAGTGCAAAGAAAATTTGGAAAGTATTGCAGAGTAAATATGATACCGACAAAGCTAGAGCGAAAAAAATGTTGTTAGCCGATTTTTCCATTTTCAAATGGTGGACAACAAATCAGTAGTAGATCAAGCTCAAGACTTCATAATGATTGTTGGAGAGCTTAGATCCGAGGAGGTCAAAATTGAGGATAACCTTATTGTTTGTGGCATAGTTGATGAACTTACACTTTCTTGGAAGGATTTTCAAAAAACTATACACCACAAACAAAAGGAAACCTCTCTTGAGACGTTGATAATGAATTTCACATGTAGGAGGAGGCAAAGGGCCAAGATGCACTTTTATAATTAGAAGAGAGCAACACCACATCGAAGGTAAATTTAGTTACTTCGAATAATGTTACTCCTGAATCTAACAAAAATACCTCTATGAAGCCTAAGCAGAAAAAATTGAAGAAAAAGAATGGTAGACCTCCCAAGAAAAATAATGGTGAAAATAATCAAGAACAAAATTAACAAGTTCAAGATAAGGGACCGTGTTTTGTTTGTGGCAAGAGTGAGCATATTGCTCGATTTTATAAATTTTCGAAATGTGGTCCTACACCTCAGACAAACGTTACCGAAAAGTTTTTTGTGACGATGATTACATACATATTTATGGTTGAGAAAGTTGATAGATGGTGCGCTGATTCTGGTGCAAACTGTCATGTTTGTTATGACAAAGACTGGTTTAAAAAATATACTCCTTTTGAGGAGCCCAAAATCGTCATTCTTGGTGATTCACACACTACTCAAGTGCTTGGAATGGGAGATGTCGAATTGTGTTTTACCTCTAGAAAGGTATTAACATTGAAAAATGTACCTTTTATTCCTTTCACGAGAAAAAATTTGATGTCTAGTTTTCTTCATAATAAAGCAGACTTCAAACAAATTATTGAATCTGATCAATATGTAATTGCAAAAAAGGGTATTTTTGTGGAAAAAAGGTATTCATGTGATGAGATGTTCAAACTGAATGTTAAAATAAATAAAGTTTCTACTTTTGTTTATATGTTTTCTTCTTCTAATTTTTGACATGCTCATTTGTGTCATATAAATGATCGATATGTTGGAATCATGAGTAGTTTAGGATTAATCTCAATGGTTAAAAAAGATTTTGAAAAGTGTGAGACTTGTAGTAAAGCCAAGATCACTAGAGGGCCTCATTTTCTAGTTAAAAGAAAAACTGATTTATTAGAATTAGCTCATACTGATATTTGTAAACTTTGAGGAATTTTAACTCGTAGAGAAAAAAGATATTTTATCACTTTCATTGACGATTTTTCTTACATATGTTTACTTAATGAAAAATAAAAGTGGTGCTTTTGAATATTTTAAAGTTTATCTCCATGAGGTTGAAAATCAGTTTGGAAGAAAAATAAAAAGAATTAGAAGTGATGGAGGCCGTGAATATGAGTCAAATGAGTTTAATTCTTTTGTTAGATCATTAGAAATAATTCATCAAACTACCCCTCCTTATTCTCCTGCATCTAATGGTGTAGCAAAAAGAAAAAATAGAACTTTGGTTGAATTGACTAATGTCATGCTTATTGAGTTAAGTGCACCTTTAAATTTTTGGGGTGAAATTATTTTGACTGTTTGTTATGTGTTAAATCGTGTGCCTCATAAAAGTCCAAACTAACACCTTTTGAGTTGTGGAAAGGTCAAAAGCCAAACTTAGGACATCTAAGAGTTTGGGGTTGTAGTCCAAACTAACACCTTTTGAGTTGTGAAAAGGTCACAAGCCAAACTTAGAATATCTAAGATTTTGGGATTGTCTAACCTTTGTTAGGCTAATGGATCCCAAGATTACAAAGTTGGATAAGAAAGTTACTACTTGTGCTTTTCTTGGTTATGCTTCAAATAGTACAGTCCATAGATTTTTTAATCTTGAAGATAATATTATTGTTGAATCAGGTGATGCTATTTTTCATGAAAATAATTTTTTATTTTATTTTAAAAATAGTGGGGGTTAAAGGATTGAACAAAATATTTTATCACTACCTAGTTGTTCTTCTAATACTTTGAAAAATAAAGTAATTGATGATTTTGAGTTAAGAAGAAGTAAAAGAGCTAGAGTAGAAAAGAATTTTGGTCCTGATTTTTATGTTTTTAATGTTGGAGATGACTTTTTCACTTTAAAAGAAGCATTACCTTCACATGATGTGATTTTCTGGAAAGAGAATGTAAATGATAGAATGAAATCACTAATTTATAATCAAACTTGAAAGTTATTTGATCTACCACCGGGTTCTAAAATAATAGGTTGCAAATGGTTCTTACGAAAAAAGCTAAAATCGGATGAATCTATGGATAAATATAAGGTCAGACTAGTTGCAAAAGGATTTACGTAGCTTGAAGACCTAAAGTTTTTTGACATCTTTTCTCCCATAACTAGAATTTTAGACTTTTAATTGCTATGATTGCAATTTTTGATTTGCGAATTCATCAAATGGATGTAAAAATTATTTTTTTAAATGGAAACCTAAATGAAGAAATTTATATGGAACAATCCGAATGTTTTGTTGAAGGAGTTCAAGAAAGCAAAGTGTGTCAACTTACTAAATCCTTGTATGTCTTGAAATAGGCTCCAAAGTAATGACATGAAAAGTTTGATTCCTGTATGATTGAAAATGGTTTCAAAACAAATGAGTGTGATAAATGCATATATCATAAGTCTTGGAATAATTCACATGTTATTATTTGCCTATATGTTGATGATTTATTGATCTTTGGCTCTAACATGAATGTTATTGATGAAGCAAAAAATATTCTTAGAAGCCATTTTGATATGAAAGATCTTGGTGAGGCAAATTTTATTCTTGGAATAAAAATAACTAGAACATGTGATGGAATTTTCCTTGACCAGTCACATTATATTGAGAAAAGTTTGAAAAAATATAACTTTCTTGATTGCAAACATGTTTTAACTCCTTTTGATTCAAGTGTTCACTTGTTTTCTGTACAAAGTGAAAATGATGTGATAAATCAAAAGGAATATACTAGCTTAATCAAAAGTTTGAGATATGTGACTGATTGAACTAGGCCTGATATTGCATATGCGGTAGAGTACTTGGCAGGGTTACAAGCAAGACAGGTAGTGAACATTGATATGTTATAACGAGAGTTATGAGATATTTAATTGGGATAAAAACTTATGGTGTGTTCTATAAAAATATATTCTGTTGTACTTGAAGACTTTTTAGATGCAGATTGGAACACTTTATCAGGTGATTCCTATTCTACAACTGGTTATATTTTTACTTTGGATGGTGGTGCTATTTATTAGAAATCTAAAAAGCAAAATATTATTGCTAACTCTACCATGGAGGTTGAACTAATTGCTTTAGCTTCAGCTAGTGAGGAAGCGAATTAGTTGAGAGATTTGTTATTTCAAATTACTTATTTTGAAAAATCAATTCCTCTTATTTTAATTCATTGTGATAGCACCGTTGCAATTGGTAGAGTTCAAAATCGTTATTACAACGGTAAATCCAGGAGAACATAGTAATGTAAGATAAAATTTGACAAGTGGTATCATTAATGTTGATTATGCCAAATCTTGTGATAATCTTATAGATCCTCTTACTAAGTCCTTAACAAGAGAAAAGGCTTGGAGCACATTGAGGGGGATGAGATTGAAGCCTATAAATTCTTAAGTCATATATTATGAAACCCAATCTGGGGATTAGAGATCCTATAACTAGTAGGTTCAACGAAAAAATGAATCATATGTGACTTGTTGTGAAAAATGCACTATTTTTTTTATCTCTCCCTATGATGTGAGTGCATTATTTCCTGTAGTGAATGTGGAGGTTGAGTTTAAAAAAAACTCTTAATGAAAATCTGTAGTCCGTATGGATAGAGTGTTAATTTTATAGGTGCACTCTCGACAAATTTTACCTATGTAAGTGTAGAAGTAAGCCGCTTCCTAGGAGAATTGGGCTCATTCTCAAAGGCACTCATGAAATCGGGATAGCACAAGGTCGTAATGTGCTAGCTAGTAAAGCTCATGTCAATACCTTGATTATTATGTGTGAGCAGTAATATAGTTCAAGTTTGAGACCACTACGACTCTGGAGTAAAAATTACTATTTCACTAAGTGGAGGTTCAATGCAGAGCACACCTTCATTATGTATAATAGTCTTCCTTCAACTGATATACTTTCTTATCTAATATTAAAATGAGCAGAGGATTGTTGGTTATTAAGCATTTTTATATTAGTTAAAATGCATCATTTTGCACCACAATGTTGCCTTCTGCTCGTTAGAGTACAATATTTTGACCTGTAATAGGCAGTAAGTGGCTTGTGTGGCATATGTTTACAAGTTACAATTCTTATATAAGTACATTTCATCTTTTGACCGTTTATGGCATTTGATGCCTTTTTTATTCTATTTGGCTTTATTGTCTTTCATTAGAGAACGTTACTGGTAACAAATGTTAACTGAATGTGTTGATGGTCAACTATGACCATTATTTCTCTATATTGAAACCTCATTAAACCTTGTAATATTTGTAACCTTTAGGCCATTTATCTTTTCTATTAACTTCTCCATTATCATCCTATTCATTGCATAGAAGACTTTCACAACTATAAATAGTGATGGTCTTCATTTGTTTTAGTGCATAAAGTTTGTCAAAAAAGAAAGTTCTTATTAGTTGAAGGGATGTGTTCTTTTTGTGGATCTTGAAACTCAACTCTTGTTCAGAGTTTGTTGAGTTACACTTTTGTGATAAGGTTGTTGTATCCTGGAGGGGACAAGCCAAGAAGAATACTACTGGACTGGTGAAAACTTTTGCTGCAGTGGGCTTGAATCTCCTTAAAGAGAGCGAGATATCCGCGCCTATTTTTTATAATTTCATAGACATGAGCTAACATGTAATATGGTAATCTTATATACATATATATGAGCAGAGCTAACATATAATATGGTAATCATTCTTATTGGACCGAGTTTGATTGGTGTAAGAACAGAGGTTCGGAACACTAACCTAAGTAGACCTACCAGCAGCGAAGCAACATGTGCTTGATCGGGTGGAGAATATTTGATTTTATGCAAGGCCCCTGCAGCAGGAAGAAGCAGTTGTCCAAGGTTGAAAAAGTAGAAATCTCTATTAGTAGATTGCTTAAATAAAATAACTACCATTTCTTGTACCACCCAACTGTGAAACAAGTCCAAGCTGAAACACGAAATTCAGAGCTAAAAGGGCCATATTTTCAAGCAAAAATGTATAACGAGAACTCCTCTTCCAGAGATGATTAAAACAGACAAGTCATTCAAAGGCCAATGACTTATCATCACTGGGACTTAGAATTAAAGGTGACAAAAATTTAAAAATTAAATAGTAGTGACTCAAGTTATTTTTATTGACTGTACGTGACAATTATGTAATTAATGATTAAGAAATTTTGAAGGATGTAAGGAGCTGCCCTGAAGTAAATCTATTAACTAAAAATGGAGGAAAAAAAGGGAGCCAAAGATAATGATATTTTGTGGCAAAAGGAAAGACATCATTGCGACTTCTTCTTCGCCTTCTTTAAGGAAAAAGACATCATTGCGACTTCTTCTTCACCTTCTTTTTCTCTCTTCTCTTCTTCACTTTATTGCTTATTGTTTTTGTTTCTTCCTCCTCCTCCTCCTCCTTCTAATTATTAGATCGTTGCTGCTCGCCACTGTTGTTATTGCTACATTGCAGTCTTCCTCTTCTTCTTGTTCGACTATTACTTTTCGTCATTATTATTGTTGTTGCTGTTGTTGCTTCTTCTTTTTCTCTCTTCTTTAGCTAATTATTTATTATTGGATCAAACTTTGATTCTATATCTAGAAATTACTTTAATTTGGTAAGTAGAGAAAATTAAAGAATAGTTCTTTGATTCAATTATTCATTTGGGTATACCTACATATATTTTCTAATAATTTATGGTCGTATTTCCAGCAACATAATCTACTGCGCAACACGTTAATAATCTATTGCAACATAAAAATTAAGTTGTATCCAATAGAATGGTTATATGTTGCAACATTAGATTAAGTTGTATCCAATAAAATGATCATACGTTGCAACATATAAAATTAAGCCGTATTCAGCAGAACAATCATATATTTCTATAGAAGATTAAGCTGTATTCAACAAATTGGTCATATGTTGCAATAGAAGACTAAACTCTATCTAACAGAATAGTCATATGTTGCAACAAATTACTTAGATGTTGCAATAGATGAGTTAGATGTTGCAATAGATTACTTAGATGCTGCAATGGATGAGTTAGATATTGCAACAGATTACTTACCTCTGTTGGATTATGTTTTTTTGAATCCTATCCCATAGCGACAACTTAATTTACTATACTATCATTATTATTAACTATTTTTGAAAACTAGATTTCTTTAGGTATCATTTATGGAGGAATCAATAACAATAAGGGTTGATTGTCATGATGAATGGATCGAGAAGAACAATTGATTTATTTGACGTTGGAAGGATGGTGACATGTTACAGACGATAGCGATGACTATCCAAAAAAATGTTTTCTTTGATGATTTTGTGAATTTAACCATCAACTATTGTGGCCTAAATTTTCAACCAAAAACTCTTGTCAGCAGTTACAAACACAACTCTTTTGAAAATCAGAGGGTCCTACCTTTTAAAATAAGTGATTAGCTTTGTCCGCATGCTTATCTTAGTGATGCAACTAGGCCCATTTTGAGAATGCATGTGTTTGAAAAATCAACATGTAAGCATTAAAAGGCGGAACACGACCAATAAGATATGTTAAAGGATGAATTGTATAGGGTGGAAATGAATACTTCACATGATGAAAGTAGAGATGAAGTGGATGCAACAGTTTTTGGGGAGGACCAAACTCCTCCTACACCTACACCTATTATTGGGAGCGATAATGTGGCCAACTCTCAATCATCACACTCGAACAATGTTCAAGATAATGAAACAGAGTTCTACAGGGGAATGACATTCAAGAACAAAGAAGAACTAGTAACTTTATTGAAAATTACTTTCTTGAGCCAGATTTTAGAATAAAAAATGTGATTAATTCTCATATTGTGTATTATTTTAGATGTGCATATTCAGAGTGCAAGTATTAAGGGTTGTGAAATTTAAAAGTTCTAATAAATTTTGTATTAGAACCTATGAAAAGTATTATACGTATGTTTCAGAGCATATTACGAGTCATAACTTGAATTCCATGACAAAATTCATGAGTAAATACTTTCAAAACAGATTTCTCAATGGTAAAGACCCAACTACAAGAGATATGGCAAATCAAATCTGAATAGAATTAGTTTGTAAAGTAAGTTATTGGAAATTTATAAGGGCATGGAGATTGCTAAGTCTTTGGTTAGGGGAACACATGAGCACGGGTATACAGTGCTTGATGCATACCATTATATGCTAAGTAGTCAAATTCGGGAAGCAAGATGGCATAGGAGGTTGATGAAAATGGGAGGTTCAAGTACTTTTTTGTAGCATATGCAACTTGGGTTCTTAGTTTTCAACAAATGAGAAAATCACTGTTGATAGTACATTCTTGAAGAGCAAGTATGGAGGAGTTTTGCTATTGGCGGTGGCACAGAATGTGGAGAATCATATTTTTTTGATGGCTTTTTGTGTGATGGACAAGGAATGTGATGCTTCACACTAATTTTTTTTGAACAAATGAGAACCTACGTAGATGATATGAAGGAGTTGTGCATAATTTTTGATAGGCATCCAAGTATCCTGAAGATCATTTCTTCTATCTACCCTATAGCTGTGCCGACTCTAATCCAAATCATGATGGTGCCTACTATGACCCCTAAGTAGGCAAGCCAACCCATGACTTTATGTTTGCGAAAAAATAATTTATTTATATTAAATAATAATAATAAGCGGAAGATGGAATAATGTAGCCAAAGAATACGATTAAACATAGATTTGCAATATCATACAAAAATATGCTGAAAATCCAAATGTAACCAAATAAAAAATTGACTCTGATGATGATTACTCGGACCTAGTATCACCATAAATAGGAGTCACTAAGTACAAAAGATGATAAAATATACATATACATATTCAGATATCTGACTGTCCAAAATGCTAAAAGCAATCTAAAATAGAGAAGGATAAGTAGCAGTTCGAGATGTCGAGAGCTCACCACTATCTGATGCTAGATCCATTGTGGTAGATCTGGCTCGGGCTAAGAGTGACTCGAGCTGGGGACTTTATCAAAAAGAGATAAAAGTGTATCATGAATACCCAAAACACAGGGTACTCAGAAGGCATCATAGGCCATTCGAGCTTAGAAAGATAATCTATATAAAATAAATAGCACATGAAGAACTAACTACAGTAAAAACAAGAATAACTAAGTACTAAATAACGGGGCATGGGGAAAACATCAATAATCCACATTATTAAAGCTAAATTCCACAACTCCACAATGCACAAAAGTATACAATTGATATAGAGGATGATAAGTGGTAAAACTTGAAAAAGTAGTCGCGAGCTATCCAGAATAGCCTCGAGCTCATTAAAATAATATATAAACTCTGAAAGTAACTATGGGCCACCCAAAATAGCCTCACACTTATCAAATATAAGTATAATAATTCGAAAGTGTCCATGGGCCACCCAAAATATGCTTCAAGCTTATCAAGGAAATCCATAATTAAAACATAATTCATACTACCCATGCTTGAATTGAAGAATAAAAGGGACATACATAATTGAATCTTCAAAATCTCAATGTAAATCATGATAATTGTGCGTAAAACACTTTAAAATCATGTAATAGGTACACCCCATAGTTCAATTTAATTAAATCATTCATAATTTAAAAGAATCAATTTCAAAGTAAGCATAATTTCATAAAATCAATTGAAGAAATTCATTTGGAGCTTCATGGTTGAAAGGGGCCATGAATAAATTCCCACATACTTCGATTACCAAGAAGCTTTAGAGAGAAGAGAGAGATTGAAGTAGAAAGCTTCCTTGAATTTCAATTCCAACCTTCAACCCACACCTTGAAGAGAGCTTGAGAAGAGAGTGTTTGAAAATAATTCTAAGTGTTTTAGAGAATTTGAATTTGATGAATGAATAAAATTTGATTTGGGGGCTTAGGATAGGTTTAAAGGTCATAAAAAACGTTGAGAATGAGTCAAATTATCAAAAATACCTCAATAAAATGCAACCTAGAAATTTAACCCGTAGCTCTCATGGTTGGTCTCACGGATCGTGAGCCTCTTCACGGGTCGTGAGGCTCACTGACCCAGCCCAGGAAGTCCTTACAAAAATGAGCATAATATTTTACCCTGAACTCAGAATTTAGTGAAACTAGTTTTGTTGGAAAGCTAATTCAAAGAGCTTCAATTTGATATATAATGGTACACCCAGTTCATATTCTACTAAGAGATATAACTAGTTAAAGTTGACCTTCCAATGATCCATAAGAGATTCCATACTTAGAAATATTTTGCTCCCGCAACCATACGACAGGCTTCACGGTCCGTGAGGCTTCACATGGACCATGAAATGGTCCATGGACCCTTACTTGGTCCAAATCCTTGGCTGGCACCTTCACACGGACTGGTTCACGGGTCTTGAAGCCTCACACGGTTCGTGAACCCCACTTTCTCGTTGATGCCATTTTCGGAAGGTTAACCTTATACATAGAACCAATCCTTAGGTCAAGGCCATTCCAAAGCACCTTACCACGCCTCGTGAGAGGTCACACGGACCACTTCACAGACCATAAAGTGGCACACAGTCCGTGAAGGCCTCCATGAGGCAGTGCCTTAACCAAAATTTAGAAATAGATCTCTGTGCAGGCAACCTCACCAAAAAGGCCATAACTTCCTCATACAAACTCCGAATCAAGTAAAACGAAGTGAGTTGGAAAGATAACTCAAAGAGATTCAATTTAATAGGTTGTGGATCTCCCAGTTCTTACCGTACTAAGAGATATTAAAATCATTACTTTCACAAGGCGTCAAGTAAAACTTAACCAATGTGCTTTTCCTTGAATACGACCACTCATGAAGCTCATTAGCCAACCATGGTAGGTTCAAATCAAATCTCAATCAACATTACAAGGTTCAAATTTTTTCTGAGTTATTACATCATCTTCCCCTTGGGAACATTCATCCTCGAATGGGCTAGAACAAGGCTTGAAAGGCTAGATTTAAATAAGAAACATCTTAACAAGTAAACAAAATGCATAGACCATTTCTTGAAAATTTGCAAGTCATTAAAACTCATGTCAAATCATTATCAAGCCATTAAAAATATCTTTAAATCATTTTCGTGTGTATGTATGCATGTCATGTCATGAAACTCAAGAATTGAAAGATTTAGGACCATTTGGAATAAGTAGAACCTAGTACCTTAGGCTTGAGTAGATTGGAAAAGATGGGGATATCGCTTCTTCATGTCTAACTCCACTTTCTCATGTTGCACTCTTCACATGTTGATTTTTTCCAAAGGACTTTTACCGAAGCCATATCCTTATTGCGAAGTATCTTCACTTGCCTATCTAAGATCTCAACCGACACCTCTTTATAAGTCAAATTTTCCTCAATATCAACACCTTCTGAAGGCACAATCGCACTAGGATCACCAATCAATTTTCCCAACATAGATACGTGGAATATCAGATGAATAGAATTTATATCCGAAGGCAACTCCAATCTATAAGCCACATTGCCAACCCGCTCAACAACCTCATATGGCCCGTCATACCGAGGACACAAGTTACCCTTTTTTCCAAAATGCGTAATACCCTTTATAGGTGAAACCTTCACATAAACCCAATCACCCACATAAAATTCAAGGTATCTCTTCCTAACATCCGAATAAGACTTTTGGAGACTTTGAGACATTCTCAACCTTTCTCTAATCAACTTCACCTTTTCCATAGCTTCAACCACCGAATTTGGGCCTATAAAGGCCATTTCTTCCAACTCAAACCATCCAACCGGAGGCCTACACCTTCTTCCATACAAAGTCTCACACGGTGCCATTCCGATACTAGCATGGAAACTATTGCTGTAAGCAAAATCAATGAGCGGTAGGTGATTATCCTAATTTCTCTTGAATTCCAACACACAAGCCCTCAATATATCCTCCAAAGTAAGAATTGTCCTTTTGGCTTGACCATCAGTTTGAAGATGGAAAGCGGTGCTCAATTTAACCTTAGTGACAAGCCCTTTTTGAAACGATCTCCAAAAGTGAGAAGTAAATTGAGCACCACGATTCGATATGATAGACATAGACACACCATGAAACCTCACCAATTCTTGAATGTACAACTTTGCATAATCATCGACATCAAAGGTAGTCTTAACCGGCAAGCAGTGAACCAATTTGGTCATCCGGTCAATAATAACCCAAATAGAATCAAATTGCTTCCAGGTACGGGGTAGCCCAACTACAAAATCAATATTCACATCTTCCTACTTCCAAGTAGGAATTTCGATTTCTTAGGCCAAACCATCAGGCCTTTGATGCTCCACCTTTATTTGTTAACAACTAGGGTGTTCGTACACGAACTTGGCTATGTCCCTCTTCATATTATGCCACCAATATACCTCCCTCAAGTCCTGATACATCTTTGTGGATCTTGGATGTATAGAATAATAAGAGTTGTAAGCCTCACTCATGATCACCTCTCTAAGCCCATCGACATTAGAAATGCACAACTAATCAAGATACCGAAGCACACCATCTCCCCCCGCGAGAAAACCCTAATCTTCCTTTTGGAAACTTCTTCAATTCAACCAAAGACGGGTCTAAATCTTGCTTTGCCTTGACACCCACAACCACAAAAGATTCAACTTCCCTTTGAACATGAATACCACCATCAGAGGAGTCCGCCAGTCTGGCACCTAACCTAGCCAAATGGTGAACTTATCTTACTAAATCCTCCTTGAAGTTGATCAAACAATTCGTCAATTCTAGGCAACATATACTTATTCTTGACGGTTACCTTGTTCAATTACCGATAGTCAATACATATCCATAGTAACCTGTCCTTCTTCCTTACAAACAATACAGAAAAACCCCAAGATGAAATGCTTGGCCAAATAAAGCCTTTCTCCCAAAATTCTCTTAACTGATCCTTCAACTCCTTCAATTCAGTCGGTGTCATATAATAAGGAGGAATAGAAGTATGTCGAGCATCCTGACATCATCAAAGTTAGAAGACATCAAGACACGTTTCATAGCACGACATAAGGGACAATGAAGTGAAACAATTCCTAAAACGTAGTCATAGCCTCTCACTCATAGGTATAGTCCACAACACACCCATGAATAAGACTCTAATTGATGCGGCATGTTGGACTCTGAGGACCATTTATAAACCTAGTGCTTTGATATCACAATCCGAGAGTAGGACCTAGATGTGATATGGCGAGTGAGAACCCAAGAGTCCTCAAACAAGCCATCTTAGTATCAATTTACACATCATTGGTTTAAAAGCACATAATTTAATAAGAAGCACATAATTCAAAAGGATTATGGGGCTTTGGACTCAAGCTATGAGGATGTCATTGGGAAGAGGATTTGCATGAATCACATAGCACATAACAAGTACGTTCTAAGAGACGGGTAAGTATGACTCAAGATATGGGGGCAAGAAGGGTCTTGGGACTTTCCACATAAGCACATTCTCATTAAAACATATCATAATAACATAAGCATAACCATCTCTTCCATAAATATTACATAGCCAAATCATCTCAAGTAATCATATAACATAATCATATGGGAGTCTTTGTGATGTCCAGCAATGCCTCTAGTCTAGAATGGGATGGGGGACAAGATATATCTTGGGCTCACCCTCAAAGTAAAGAAGTAAGAAACAAACATAAAGGTAGATGGAGGGTGGATGTTGTCCTTGGAACATAGGACTCACCACTAGTGATACTCAAAGATCCAAATCAATAGTCAAAAGGTGGATAGATGTCGCTTCCTGTGCCTACATAGTTAGATCATACAGATAAAGAGTATGGGTTAGTACATATAATGCACTAAGTATGCGGGCATGCAATGCGTATGAACATGATAACCTATAGAACGATGCTAGATGACAAAGGGACATATATAGAAAGAACATTATAAGAAAGGATAGTATATCAATATGCCATGAAATCCATGATACATGAATGCTTCGTTATATAAACATAAAGGGGATGGGACCTCAATCGACATTAGACCAAGTGAGCTATAACTTGGAACTCCGTCGTCTACCCCACAACGGATAAAGAGGTAACCTACTTGCCAAAGGTAGATCCTTTCATAACATCTTCATCATCTCATAAGAGGCATAAACACAACCTATGTTTGGCACATAGTTTGATATAAAGGAGTATGGACCCTTGGGGATAATTCACACTGACATCCAATCCCTCGATGCTAAGCCATTATCCCACAAGAATAAATACATATATATATATATATATACATACTTTTGAAAAGAGGACAAGTAACTTGACATAATAACCATGCATAATTGGGCTTAAAAGCAAAAATCACTTCCTTTAATTTCATGCATATGTGACTAAAAAGTCAAATCAGTCTTCATGTCATACTTTCATGCATAGGAATAGCTCCATACTTACATAGGTAAGAGAAAAACGTATGGACCCTTGGGGATAGTCCACACCGACTCTAGTCTCAATCCTATACACCTTTAAACATTTACATATGGTGTAAACACTCATCATTTACTCCAAAGCGATATCATAGATATAGTGTGATCACAACTTAGTCATACCTATTCTTTGCTTGAAAACATAGTCATAAACAACTTTGGGACTTAGCCCACATCAAAAGCTTCATAGAAATTCCATGTTCATGAATGCAAATGCAATGAATGATGAATGAAATACATGGGTAATGGAATTCAAATTTAAATCATCATAATAATATAGATTCATAGTTAAATCACAAGGAAATCCATAATTAAAACATAATTCATACTACCCATGCTTGAATTGAAGAATAAAAGGGACATGCATAATTGAATCTTCAAAATCTCAATGTAATTCATGATAATTGAACGTAAAACACTTTAAAATCATGTAATAGGTACAAACCATACTTCAATTTAATTAAATCATTCATAATTCAAAAGATCCAATTTCAAAGTAAGCATAATTTTATAAAATCAATTGAAGAAATTCATTTGGGGCTTCATGGTTGAAAGGGGCCATGAATAAATTCTCACATACCTCGATTACCAAGAAGCTTTAGAGAGAAGAGAGAGATTGAAGAAGAAAGCTTCCTTGAATTTCAATTTCAACCTTAAAACCCACACCTTGAAAAGAGCTTGAGAAGAGAGTGTTTGAAAATAATTCTAAGTGTTTTAGAGAACTTGAATTTGATGAATGAATAAAATTTGATTTCGGAGCTTAGGATAGGTTTAAAGGTCATAAAAGACCTTAGATATGGGTCAAATTATCAAAAATACCTCAGTAAAACGCAACCTGGAAGTTTAACCCGTAGCTCTCACGGTTGGTCTCACAGGTCGTGAGCCTTTTCACTGGTCGTGAGGCTCACTGACCCAGCTCAGGCAGTCCTTACAAAAATGAGCATAACCTTTTACGCCAAACTTGGAATTTAGTGAAACCAGTTTTGTTGGAAATCAAATTCAAAGAGCTTCAATTTGATACGTAATGGGCCACCCAGTTCGTCTTGTGCTAAGATATGTGACTAGTTAAAGTTTTCCATTCCAACGGTCCATAAGAGATTCCATACTTAGAAATATTTGCTCCCACAACCATATGACAGGCTTCACTGTTCGTGAGGCTTCACATGGACCATGAACTGGTCCATGGAGCCTCACTTGGTGCAAATCCTTAGCTGGAACCTTCACATGGACTGGTTCACGGGCCTTGAAGCCTCACATGGTCCATGAATCCCATTTTATCGTTGATGCAATTTTTGGAATGTTAACCTTATACATAGAACCAATTCTTAGGTCAAGGCCATCCCGAAACAGCTTACCATACCTTGTGAGAGGTCACACGGACCACTTTACGGAGCATAAAGTGGCACATGGTTCGTGAAGGACTCCATGAGGCAGTGCCTTTACCAAAATCCAGAAACGAATCCCTGTGCATGCAACCTCACCAAAAAGGCCATAACTTCCTCATACGAATTCCAAATCAAGTGAAACCAAGTGTGTTGGAAAGATAACTCAAAGAGCTTTAATTTGAAAGGTGGATTTTCCAGTTCTTCCCGTACTAAAATATAAGGCCATTTAAAATCATCACTTCAATAAAATCTCAAACAAAACTTAACCAATGCGATTTTCCTTGAATATGGCCACTCAAGAGAGACTCATGAAGCTCATTAGCCAATAATGGTAGTGTAACAACCTGAAAATTTCCGTAACTCCTTATGGTTGATATCTTATGATGTTTTACTAGTCATGGTTGAAATTTGGTAGCCATGGGTTGAGTTTAAGTG
>JBCEWC010010384.1:0-17711 GCA_038996855.1 Solanum aculeatissimum | reverse complement strand
ATATAATTTAATCAAGTCATTATCTTTATTTGGGTTAACACTAATTAATTAGTTTGAATTTAGCTCCTCTTCATTATATATTTAATTTAATTTAATACACTTTTTATATTAGAAATATGTGTATTATTTAATATTTAAAGTTCAAAATTTTATTGCATTAATAAATATCATAACCATTGTTAAAGGAATAAATTTTATAAAAGTACTCTTCAAATTTTGTAAGGAGAAAATATTCAATACAAATTACTTGTGACTTATCTTAGACAATAAATTTTATGATAAATATGGGATTCCATCGCGATCGCGAAGCATAAAAGAAAGAACTTATATTAATGGACATTGATCGAGTAGACAACCATATTAAAGTAAAAAAAATATTTAGTTTAGTAAAGTCTCCAAAATCTTGATTTGTATTGCAACATTAATCACTTTATGCCTCATTTAGTACTAATTAATCAAATTTTAATCACTAGATGCATATGTTTTTCATTTGAATAATCTCATTATTCCTGAACAATTCAAATCAAGATTTTGGGTCATTTACTATTAGTTAGAACATTTGGATTTCCTCAACTTTTGATACATCAATATGGGTTGTTGTTATCCTTAGAGATAACATGTTTTGGACCAAGAGATCTATAATTAAATTTTTGTTAGTTAAAATATGTCTTCTTTTTTTCATTTCAAAATAATTGATTTATTGAGGTATGTGCATATTTTAAAGAAAAGTATATTAAAATATTAATTAGATATTATTTTTTATTTTTACCATTTTTAATTACTTCTTCATAGCAATTAAAGTTTCTCGAACATATCATAGAGGAAATTTAAATGACTGATTAAAATGAAAGAAAATTCTAAAATTATACTTAAAGACTGAACAATCAAATTAATTTGAAAAAATATCTCAACAATTCATAATAATATTTTTTTTTTAATAAAAGGATAAATGATACTCCAAGTATTGTAGCCAAACACAAACGAAGTTATTAAATCTTCTTTTTTATTTCTTTCTTATTATTTATTTTACATAAAACATTAACAAAACATTGGTCCTATTCCCTAATGCCACTCAAATAAAAAAGTCATATAATATGTGTCATTACTAGGACTATACTGTTCTAAATAAAAACCGTCTGATTTTACTTCCCATTTACAATAGTGAAGAAGATTTGGAACAGTTTGACCCTTGAGACAAGTATATGGATCGTTGAACACATTAAATTCTTTAAATTTTATACCCCAATAAAATTGACAATTAAATACAGTATCTTCATGAAATGACTCACAAAACCCCCAATTATAATCTTCACCAACAGCAGAAGAGTGGATTCCGAGGTCATCATCCTTTGACCAACAATGAATTTGCAATGGTAATATAGTTGGAGGAAGGGTGTTGAAAATATGTACTTGAAGATCTGTTGTGAGACAAGTTCTAGCCATTGAAAGGTCTAGAGGAGTGACTAGTAACAACAAGAAGATGTTGAACAAGGAGATAGCCATATTGAGGAAGAAAAAAAGTATAGAAAAAGGTTAAAGGGATTCTAGAGTTATATACAATAATATAATAACATAATAAGTAAAATAATAATAAAAATTCTAGTTTAGCCAATTCCTCAAAATATAACAATCATTAATTATTTTGGATTTGTCTCTATCCTTTCAATTTGATTAACAATGATCATAACCATAACTAAGTTAACAAATTTAGAAAAATAACCTTCAAAGTTTATAAGAAAATATATTGAACACAAATTATATTATTTAAGTTTTAAAGATCAAGATTATATTTTATTAATAAATATTATAATGATTGTTAAGGGAATAAATTTTATAAAATTACTCTTCAAATTTTGTAAGAAAAAATATTCAACACAAATTATCTATGACTCATCTTAGACAATAAATATAAAAAAAATTCTTTCTTTATTCATGTGTTAGCTTTGCCTTTATCCAGTAATCAAAATGCCTCTTATTTTTACTTCATTATGTCTTATAATATATATATAATTTTTTTCTTTTTTTGACAACATTTCTCATTGATTATGTGAGGGAATAATTACCTTTTTAATCCCTTTTATAAAATATTTATCCTTTTTAAACATGTTTTTTTATTTATTACCTATATATTCTATATTTGAAAAATATTTACCATTTATAGAAACTATATTATGTATTAAAAGTGAATTATACATGTAATATATATGTATTATAAATGTATTAAAATGTATTTTACTTATTTTGATTAAAAAACTACATTATATATTAAAAATGAATTAGTAATATAAATGAATTACACTATATATAAAAGATGTATTAAAATTATAAAGATGTATTATGAGTGTCTTAAAATGTATTAAACTTATATTTTGGTAAAAAATCCATATTATGTATTAAAAGTGAATTATACATGCATTAGAATCATATTGTTATAAATGGTTATTATTTTCTAAATATGGTATATATATGTAAGTTCCCCTTATGTGAGCTACATATTAGCCATATTCTGATGGACTGAACAAATAAGTATGTGGGCCAATAATTCACCCAAACTTAGACGATTTATATTTTGGTAAAATTACACTGAGAGACACTAAACTTAAAAAATTACAAAAAAAAAATAGTCCTCGTTGTATAGACATATATAGTCGGTGTATATTTGTGTATCATAATGTATATTTTGTATATAACCCACTTATAAGTAATATACATTGTATAGAAGTGTGTACTTTCTATAACTTTTGACAAACAATATTGTATAATCATGAATAGTTTCGATAATTTTTGAGGTATTTTTTATGTAAATAAAATATGAACTACTTTTTTTATAAACATTTTACTTTTTTGTATATATATGTAATTTCTCCTTATATTTTCATGTGTTAATTTTACACAAAATATGTTTGATTAGATTTAAACAGTTATAATCATGACCTTTAAATAATTCTTAATATCATTGAGATGCTACCCATTCAAAAATTTATGCAAAATGACATTTAACCAATACTAATTACAACGCCTACTAAAATATAAAATATTCTAACTTAGAAAGTCCAAAAAGATCTAGAAATTTAATTTGATTCTACTAAAAGTTAGAGATTTATGGACTGTATTTATGACTCATACATGCCTCTACAGACCACATATGGGGGTTCATAGAACCTGCTTTGAAGTATGATGTCCAGGTGCTTTCCACTGAGGATTCTATGATTCGTGGTATATTCTACGAGCTGTAGTTGACCTTCATAAACTATCTCCTGCAATCCCATTTTAAATTTGATTTCCATGAGATCATTTCATGATCCACAGAAAGTAATATGGACCATTGACGAGTTTTGTAGTCTAGTCCTACGATTGAGTTGATTATTTTTATGGGTCAAGGAATAGAAAACAAGCAATTTCGATAGTTTTTTGTGGGTGTAACCCACAGTTTCTAGGGTTGTCAAGGGCTTGAGATCAACTTTTCCAAAAAATTACATTGACACGTCCGTAACAAGCCCGCCGAGAGTCCTGGGTGGCTCGGCGATGCCAGAGGATGCACGGTAGCATTTTATGAGTCAAGGAACAGGAAACAAGCAATTTTGATAGTTTTTCGTGGGTGTTAGCCTACGATTTCTGAGATGTCGGGGGCTCGGGACCAACTTTCTCAAAAGATTATACCGATCCATTTGTAACGAGCCCGCCAAGAGTCCCAGGTGTCCCGGCAGTGTTGAAGGGCGTCCGGTAACATTTTATGGTCAAAGAATAGGAAACAAGCGATTTAGACAACTTTTCATGGGTGTTAGCCCACGATTTCTAGGGTTGTCAGGGGATTGGGACCAACTTTCGTAAAAAATTATACCGACCCATCCATAACAAGCTCGCCAAGAGTTCCAGGTGGCCCGGTGGTGCCGGAGGATGCCCGATAGTATTTTATGGGCCAAGGAACAAGAAACTAGAAATTTCATAAGTTTTCCGTAGGTGTTAGCCCACGATTTTTGGGTTGTTAGGGGATCGGGACCAACTTTCTCAAAAAATTACACCGTCCCATCCGTAATGAGCCCGCCAAGAGTCTCAGGTGTCCTAGCGATGCCAGAGGGCGCCCGGTAGCATTTTATGGGCCAATGGTGTTAGTCCACAGTTTCTAGGGCTGCAGGGGGATCGGACCCAACTTTCCTAAAAAATTACACCGACTCATCCATAACAAGCCCGCTAAAAGTCCTAGCTGACCCAGCAACACCGGAGGATGCCCAATAGAATTTTATAAGCCAAGAAACAAGAAATAGGCGATTTTGGCAGTTTTTTGTAGGTGTTAGCCCATGATTTATAGGGTTTCCAGGAGCTCCAGATCAACTTTCTAAAAAAATAACACCAAACCATTTGTAACAAGCCCGCAAGAGTCCAGGTGGCACCAAAGGACGCCCAGTAGCATTATAAGGGTCAAAGAACAACAAAAGGGCAATCTCGACAGTTTTTCGTGGGTGTTAGCCCATGGTTTCTAGAGTTGTCGAGGGCTCGAGACCAACTTTCCTAAAAATTTATACCGACCCATCCGTAACGAGCTTGTCAAGAGTCCCAGGTGACCCGACATCGCTGAAGGACGTCTGGTAGCATTTTATGGCCCAAGAAATAGGAAACAGGCAATTTTGGTAGTTTTTTTGTGGGTGTTCGTCCACGATTTTTGATATTGTCGGGGTCTCGGGACCAATTTTCCCAAAAACTTACACTGACCCATCCATAATGAGCCCTCCAAGATCCCTAGGTGGACTAAAAGCGCTAGAGGATGCCAGTAGCATTTATGGATTAAGAAACAAGAAACTAGCGATTTCAAATATTTTTTGTGGGTTTTAGCCCACGGTTTCTAGGGTTGTCGAGGGGTCGAGACTAACTTTCCCAAAATATTACACCAACCTATCCATAAAGAGCCCTCCAAGATACCAAGTGGCCCGGCGACACTGGAGGATGTCCAATAGCTTTTATGGGCTAAGGAACTAGAAACAAGCAATTTCGATAGTTTTTCGAGGTGTTAGCCCATGGTTTCTGGGGCTACTGGGAGATTGGGATTAACTTTCCTAAAAAATTATACCAACCCATCTGTAATGAGCCCGCTAAAAGTTCCAAGTAGGCCGACAGTGCCGAAGGACATCTGATAGGATTTTATAGGTCAAGGAATAGAAAACAAGCGATTTTGATAGTTTTTCATGGATGTTACCCTATGGTTCCTGGCGTTGTCAGGGGCTCAGGGCCAACTTTACCAAAACAATTATATTGAGGGGTCTGTAACGAGCCCTGCAAGAGCCCTAGGTAGCCCGATGGGGGTGGAGATCGTCTGATAGGATTTTATGGGCCAAGGAACAGGAACTAGGCGATTTTAGCAGTTTTTCATATGTGTTAACTCACAGTTTCTGGTGCTTTCTAGGGCTCGGGCCAACTTTCACAAAAATTTTATCGAGGGGTCTGTAACATGCTCGACAAAAGTCCCAAGTGTCCTAGCGAGGTTGGAGATCACCTGGTAGGATTTTATGAACCAAGGAACAGAAAATAGGTAATTTAAGTAGTTTTTCGTGATTGTTAGCTCACGGTTTCTGACGATGACTGGAGCTCGAGGCTAACTTTCCTAAAAAAATATATCAAGGGATCCGTAACGATCTGACAAGAGCCCCAAGTGGCTCAGTGAGGTTGGAGATCACCTTGTAGGAATTTATGGGCCAATGAACAAGAAATAGGCAATTTTAACAACTTTTCATGGATGTTAGCCCACGGTTCGTGACACTGCCCGGGGCTCGAGGCCAACATTACTGAAACATTATATTGAACGACTCGTAACAAGCCTAAAAAGAGCCCTAGGTGGTCCAGTGAGGTTAGAGATTTTCTGGTAGGAATTTATGAGACAAGAAATAGGAAACATGTAATTTTTGTAGTTTTTCGTGGATGTTAGCCGACGGTTCCTGGCTCTGCCTGGGGCTCGGGGCCAACTTTCCTAAAATATTATATCAAAGGGTCTGTAACAAGCCCGACAAGAGCCCTAGGTGGCCCTATATGGTTGGAGATCGCTTGGTAGCATTTTATAGGGTAAGGAATAGGAAATAAGCGATTTTGATAATTTTTCATGGGTGTTAACCTACGGTTCCTAGCGCTGTTTGGGGCTTACTACCAACTATTCTGAAAAATTATACCAAGGGATTTGTAACGAGCCAGAAAAGAGCTCCAGGTGTCCCGACAGGATTGGAGATCACCTGGTAGGATTTTATAAGCCAAGGAAAAGAAAATAAGTGATTTTGATAGTTTTCATTGGTGTTAGCACATAGTTCCTGGCGCTTCCCCGGACTCAGAGTCAACTTTTCTAAAAAATTATATTGAGGGGTCCATAACGAGCTTGGAAAGATCCCTAGGTGGCCCGGCGAGGTAGGAGATCTCCTGATAGAATTTTATGTACCAAGGAACAGGAAATAGACAATTTCGAAACTTTTTCATGGGGTTAGCCAATGGTTCCTGGTGCTGTCCGGGGTTATTTTTTCAAAAATAATTATATCGAGGGATCCATAATAAGTCCGGGAAGAGCCCCAAGTGGACCAACAGGGCTGAAGATCGCTTGGTTGGATTATGGGCTAAGGAACAGGAAACTGAGGATTTTGATAATTTTTCATGGGTGTTAGCCCACGGTTTCTGGCGCTGCCCGGGGCTTAGGGTCAAATTTTCCAAAAAATTATATCGAGGGGTCCATAATGATCCTGGAAAGAGCGTCAGGTTGCCCTGCGGGGTTGGAGATCGTATGGTAGGATTTTATGGTCCAAAGAACAGGAAACATATGATTTCAATAATTTTTTGTGAGTGTTAACTGATATGGGGTCAACCCTTTTGATCTAACCCACACAGCAGTCTAACAATTTTTAGACTCAGCCTACGTTTGCCTACTTTTGATCTGGTCCCAACACAAACTTTGACTGCGAAATTAGGAACACAAGCAAGTACAGGAAACTAATCCCAACTTTGTTATTAACTCGTGCCAACATAGATGCACCAAAAATACTTAGCCTACAAAATTCGTCCAGGCTACTCTGCTATCCAGACTGACTGTCTGTGCCTATTTATAGGCCACATCTTGCCCAGTCATGTGTCAGCCATGTGCCTGCCAACTCAGTTGACATCCCCAACTGATAGGCATAATTCAAAATTTGAAATACAAGTTTATCCACTAATGCTGACATGTCAAAAAACGGCTAGTAAAAATTTCAACCGCCAACTGCCCACGCATGTGCATGGCACATGCAGCCAGCCTTTATATTTGGCGCCAATGCCTTGCCCTTGGCGCCCAGATTTGCTTCTGCCCAGCATGCCTGTGCCATGCCCAGACCCTGCACACGTGTCTGTGCCATGGCACAGGTCCTGCCCTGCACAGCTTGCCATTGGGGTCTGATTTGCTGCGTCTTGGACCCTGCTCAGCACTTGGTCTCAAACTTGTCTTGCCACGACCTTGCCTTGTCATAGCCATGTCTTGCCTTAGCTTGCCCAGCTTGTCATGCCTTAGCCACGTCCAACCTTGCATTGCCTTAGCTCACCCAGCCCTTGCCTTGCCTTAGCCACGTCTTGCCATGCATGCCTTAGCCACGCCACTGCCAAGGTCTTCTTTAATTGAACTTGATCTTGACTGAAGTCAAGGGGCCTTGGCTAGGTTCATCAGGTAAATCACTAGCCAAGTCTGAACCGCTCGAACCATCGGGTTGAGGGTCTGACATTAGCCATGGTTCCTGGCACTGCCCGGGGCTCGAGGCCACCTTTCCCAAAAAATTATATCGAGGGGTTCGTAAAGAGCCAGGAAAGATACCCAGGTAGGTCGGCGGGGTTGGAGATCACCTAGTAGGATCTTATGGGCCAAATAATAGGAAAAAGATAATTTTGGCAGTTTTTTGTGAGTGTTAGCCCACGATTCCTGGCATTGCCCAAGGTTCAAGATCAACTTCTCTGAAGAATTATATCGAGGGGTCCATAACGAGCTCGTCAAGATCTCCAAGTGGCCGAGCGAGGTTGGATATGGTAGGATTTGATAGGATAAGAAACAGAAAACAGACAATTTTGATAGTTTTTCGAGGGTGTTAGCCCACGGTTCCTAGTGTTGTCCGGGGCTTGGGGATAACTTTCCCAAAATATTATACTAAGGGATCTTTAACGAGTCCGGTAAGAGACCTAGGTGGACCAACAGGATTGGAGATTGCCTGGTAGGATTTTACGGGCCAAGGAACATAAAATCGGTGATTTCGGTAGTTTTCATGGGTGTTAGCACACGGTTCCTAGCACTACCTGGTGCTCGAGGTCAACTTTTTAAAAAAATCATAATGAGGGGTTTGTAACGAGCTCGACAAGAGCCCTAGGTGGCTCGGCGGGGTTGGAGATCACCTGGTAGGATTTTATGGGCCAAGGAACAGGAAACAGACGATTTCAATAATTTTTTGTAGGTGTTAGCCTACGGTTCCTGGAGCTGCCCGGGGCTTGGGGCCAACTTTCCCAAAAAGTCATATGGAGGGGTTCGTAATGAGCTCGGCAAGAGACCCAGGTGACCCGAAGGGGTTGGAGATCGTCTGGTAAGATTTTATGGGCCAAGGAACAGGAAATAGGTGATTTCGCCAATTTATTGTGGGTGTTAGCCCATGGTTCCTGGCGCTGCCCGAGGCTCAGGACCAATTTTTTCCAAAATATTATATCGAGGGGTCCATAACAATCCCAATAAGAGCCCCATGTGGCCTGGCGGGGTGTGAGATCGCCTGGTAGAATTTTATGGGACAAGGAACAGGAAACATGCGATTTCAGCAATTTTTCGTGGGTATTAGCCAACGATTCCTAGCGCTGCCTGAGGCTCGGGGCCAATTTTCCTAAAATATTATACCTTAGGGTCTGTAACGAGTCAGTCAATAGATCTAGGTGGTCCGGTGGAGTTGGAGATTGCCTATAGGATTTTATGAACCAAGGAATAAGAAGTAGACAATTTTAACAGTTTTTCGTGTGTGTTACCCACGATACCTAGAGATGCCCAGTGCTCAGGGCTAAATTTTCCAAAATATTATACCGATGAGTCCATAACAAGTCCGGCAAGAACAGGTGACCTGATGTTATTAGAGATCGCCATGTAGGATTTTATGAGTCAAGGAACAGGAAACAAGAAATTTCAACAATTTTTCATTGGTGTTAACCCGTGGTTCATGGAGCTAGCTGGGCCTTGGAGCCAACTTTCCCAAAATATTATATCGATGGATTTGTAATGAGCCCACCAAGATCCCTAAGTGGCTCTACGTCACCGGAGGTTGCCTAATAAGATTTTATGGGTCAAGGAATAAGAAATAGGTGATTTCGCTAGTTTTTTTGTGGGTGTTAGCCCATGATTCCTGGCGCTGCCAGGGGCTCGGGGCCAACTTTTCCAAAAAATTATACCAAGGGGTCCGTAACAATCTCTACAAGAGCCCCATATGGCTCGGTGGGGTGTGATATTATTTGGTAGGATTTTATGGAACAAAGAACAGTAAACATGTGATTTCAATAGTTTTTCCTGGGTGTTAGCCCATAATTTCTGGCGCTGCCCGGGGCTCAAGGCCATCTTTCCCAAAAAATTATACCGAGGGGTTCGTAAGGAGCCTAATAAGAGATTCAGGTGGCCCGATGGGGTTGGAGATCACCTGGTAGGATTTTATGATCAAGGAATAGGAAACAAACAATTTTAACAGTTTTTCGTGTGTGTTAGTCCACTATTCCTAGCGATGCCCGGGGCTCAGTGGAAACTTTCCAAAAATATTATACCGAGTAGTTCGTAACAAGCCTGACAAGAGCCCCATGTGGTTCGACGGGATTAGAGATTGTCATGTAAGATTTTATGGTCCAAGAAACAGGAAACAAGTGATTTCGACAGTTTTTCATTGGTGTTATCGCATGGTTCCTAGCGTTGGCCGGGGCTCGGGGCTAACTTTCTCAAAATATTATATCAGGGGGTCCATAACAAGCCCACCAAAAGCCCCAGGTGGCCCAGCGACACTGGAGGTCTCCTTGTAGGATTTTATGGGTCAAGGAACAAGAAACAGGCAATTTCAACAGTTTTACATGGGTGTTAACCCACGGTTCCTAGTGCTACCTGGGACTCGGGGCCAACTTTCTCAAAAAATCATATCGGTGGGTCTGTAACTAGCCCGCTAAGAGCCCCAAGTGGCCGGACTATGTCGGAGGTCGCCTGGTAAGATTTTATGGGACAAGGAATAGAAAATAGGCGATTTCAGCAGTTTTTTGTGGGTGTTAGCCCACGGTTCCTGGCGCTGCCTGGGGCTCGGGGTTAACTTTTCCAAAAAATTATACCGGTGGTTCCACGTACTGATGTCCATTTTGGCCGGCATTGTTAATGATACAGATACAAGTGATAATGAACTTCAGCCAACACATCATTAAGGTCTAAATTCTTATTTTCAGATTGGTGAGCCCTCCTTGTTGGTCGGAGGAGCCCTTTTAGTTTTCCTTGAGTTTTTTTATTTCTTTGATTGAGGTAGTCATGGCTTGTCATGGTACCATCTAGACTGATAGATAGAGGTTTCATAGACATTGAGTAGAGGGTTGTTGATTGTTATTTATTTTTCAAACTTGATCATTGGAAAACTATATTTTTTTATGAGTTTTATTTATCTACATAATGGTTATACTAAGTATTCTTTTGCTATAGAGTATGATGTGACGATGAGGCTAGGTGATTCTCTTGGAAATCAGCAATGGTTCTTCAAGTGTCGATCATGCCAAGGGTACCCTCCCAGGACGTGACATCTTTTTGTATGAATAAAGAAACTATAGACCAGTAACAGTAATATTAGGCCAGATTAAAAAAATTGTGTAAACTTTGTCAATGCCCCTCCCATATATTGTAAAATTAGGACAAGTGTATTTGCATCTGTTTTGTATTGATGCATATTAGTAAGCTAATACAATATCTCCTTGGTTACCAAAATAAAGAAAGTACATTTTTAAATGATAGAATATGTTGATTTGAGACTGAGTTTGAGCCTTTCATTAAAGTCTAATGAAACTAAATGAGATGAGTTGAGTACCTTACGGGACTGAGCATATGAGCATATATGTATATTTAGAGTAGTATTGAGCACTAATTTGGATAAAAATAGAGCTAAATCAAATCCCATAAACTACGTAATCAATGTAAGATAGAGCCCTAGCTAGCCTCTTTTTTCTCATAAGAGGACTTTTATTATTGGATTTATTGATCAGGGTGATCGTCCCTTATTGTGGCAAGTATTGGAAGGTTGTGACAATGGCATCGAGCTCGTTGTATCATCACTAGCTCATAGCTGATGGGTGCCGATTAAAAAACCTCCCCAATGAGTAAAAACATTATTTTACTGAGTTGCATATATTCACTAATGATTATTGAGCATTGTTTCACTTTTAAAACTTGCATATCATATTGAGTTGAGTTGAGCTTTCTTCTTGTAATGGAGTATTCTTGAGTATTATTTCTATTTATCTATTTTACATACAGTATATTCTACGTACTGACACTACTCAACATTGCATCACAAATTACTTTCATTTTTTTAGTAAAATAGTTTAAGAATAATAAAAAGGATAATAATAAAAAGTAATTTTTTATTTATATCATTAAATATTTTTCTTGAAGAGTATGTCATACCCCCAATAATTTATTTAATATGGATTAGAGAGAGTATTTATTTTGGATCGAGAGATATATAGGTAAGTCATTTTCCCGAGAAAAATCATAATTAAAAAAAAAAAATGATACTCCAAGCATTGTAGTCAAACACAAAAGAAGTTATGAATTTTTCTAAAATTTATTTCTTACTTTACTTAAATAATTGCACAAACATTGGTGCTATTCCCTATTGTCAATCGTAGAGAAAAGTCATATAATATGTTTCATTATCAGGATCATATTTTTCCAAATAAAAATCTTCTGATCTCACCTCCCATCTACAATAGTGAAGAGGGTTTGGAACTTGGGTACCTTTGAGACAATAAAACGAATCATTGAATATATCAAATGCTCTGTAGTATATACCCCATTAAAATTCACAACTGTATGTAGTACCAAATAGTGACGGATAAAATTTTCAATTAAAATCTTGATCCACAGCAAGTGTCTGATTTCCAAGATCATCATCCATCGATTTACAATGAAGTTTCAATGGTAATAAACTAAGAAGTTTGTTGACAATATGTACCTGTGAGCGTGCAGGTAGACAAGCATTTGAAAGGTCAAAAGGAGTGATTAATAACAACAAAAAAATGTTGAAAAAAGAGATAGCCATATTGAGGGAGAAAAATGTATGGAAAAGGTAAAAGGGGATCTAGAGTTATACATATATATATATATAAAATCTTAATTTGGATTGCAACACTAATTACTTTGGATTTAGCTCATCTTTATTATATATTTTTTTCTTAATTTGGTATACTTCTAGACAAAAGATATGTATGTATCTTATTTAATTTTTTAAGATCAAGTAAAGGTGTTTTTCAAATTTTGTAAAAGAAAAAAATATTCAACACATATTGCCTATGACTTATTTTAGACGATAAATTTTAAAAGTTTTCTCTCCATTTAAAAAAGAATGATCTACTTTTCTTTTTGATCTGTTTAAAAAAAATGATCCATTTTCTTTTTTGGCCAAACATTAATTTCAATTTTCCATGTGCATGTTTAAGGCCACAAGATTAAAAGACATTTCGATACATTTAACATAACTTTATTTATGACCACAAGATTGAAAAGTATTCTTTCTATTCTTAAATTATGTATCAAGTCAAATTAGGTCACTCTTTTTAAAATGAGGGAAAATTAATTTTGCCCTAATTTCTTTTTAGGAAAAACTATACAATAATACAAACATATACTATATATTTATGGAACACAGATATTGTTTAAAAAATTACTCATAACAACTATATTATTAATTTTTATATCAAAATTCATATGCGTTTTCTATTTTGTATTTTCTGTACCAAACATT
This sequence comes from Solanum aculeatissimum, assembly GCA_038996855.1. Taxonomy (NCBI): domain Eukaryota; kingdom Viridiplantae; phylum Streptophyta; class Magnoliopsida; order Solanales; family Solanaceae; genus Solanum; species Solanum aculeatissimum. The sequence continues at coordinate 4,728 of JBCEWC010010384.1, read as the reverse complement.
TGGTATAGAAAATAAGTACAAAACATTTATAAATATGTATTTTATATTTTCTGTATTTTGTATATCTTTCAATAGTTAGAATTTTTGTACTATATACGAAGCCAATTGTTAGATAGTATTAATATGCATTTTGTATTTATATACATAAATAAATTTGATGAATTTTACGAACAAAAATAATACAAGAATATACTTGACTCAAATAGAAATAATTAAATCACACATAAATAAATATAACATGAGATTGTTGTTGTTGGGATAAATAAATAAATGATACTCCAAGTATTGTAGTCAAACACTAAAATAGATAGGAAATTTTATATACTTATTTCTTACTATACTTAAATAATTACACAAACATTGGTGTTATTCCCTAAGGTCATTCGTATAAATAAGTCATATAATATGTATCATGAGAAGAATTATACTGTTCCAAATAAAAATCCTCTGATGTCACCTCTCATTTACAATATTTAAGAAGATTTGGGACTTTGAGACCTTTGAGACAATAATTCCCATCGTTATATACATCAAATACTTTATATTTTATACCCGATTGAAATTGATAAAAATATAAAGTTCTATCAGCAATGTCGCGCAAAATCTCCAATAATAATCTTCGTCTACAACAGGAGTATACATTCCAAAGTTATCATCCCCCGATTCGCAATGAATTTGTAATGGTAAAAAACTAGGAGTAAGTCTATTGATAATATGTACCTCAATGATTGCTGTGAGACATATTTCAGCTATTGAAAGGTCTGGAGGAGTGACTAATAACAACAAGAAGATGTTGAACAAGGAGATAGACATATTGAGGGAGAAAAAAAGTATGGAAAAGATAAAAAATAATTATAAAAAAAAAAGTTCTAGAGTTATATACAAAAATAATAATAATATAATTAGTAAAATAATAATAATAATAATAATAATTCTAGTTTAGTCACCTCAAATTCTTGATTTGATTGGAACATTGATTATTTTGGATTTGTCTTGACCCTTTCGATTTCATCGAGTAACTTTTTAGATGAGAGACATGTATCTTGTTTAACTTTTTAATAGTTAAAATTATATTACATTAATAAATATTATAATCATAATTAAGTGAATATTTTTACACCTATTAATTCATTTGATATATTTAAATATTAAAATTGAAAAAAAAACATTTTATCTTTAGAACAATTTTTCCTTTTATGTCACACAACTTTTTTATTCTTCAATCATTAAATGCATATATTTTTTTAAAGTTTTATGAACATAAACTTAAGTGAGTCAAATGAGCGGATTGAGTAGAATTTACATTGATCAAAATGAGTTGAATTATAAATGGATAGGTTATCAATTGAAAAACAATATTTGGGCAAATAATTTTTAATTAATAATTACTTATTTTGGTAATATTTTTAGTTTATTATTAATTATAGCAATACTATGATAAATTTGTAATTGTATTAAAACTGATATATGCATACAATATAAATGTATCTTTTATAAGTGCTTAAAAATGTATTGTGTTTGTTTGGTAAGAAATTTATACAATTAGTATTAAAGTGCATGGCAAATGTATTATCTCTAACCAATGTATATATATAGATAGGGATATTCACGAGTCGATTTGAATCAGTTATTGATCAAAATCAAAATCAAATCAATTTTATCGATTTTTAAATTCATATAACCAAATCAAACCAATTATAATGTACATTTATTGGTCTGGTTGTTATCGATTTCAATTTGATTTTGGTATTGTTATTCGGTTATTAACCATACACAAAAATAAAAGAAACGATACATTCATATACAAGAAATCAATAAGATAAATGTTCTCGTCTTGAGCATTTATACTTTCATAATTAGATTAAAAATAAAATTTGATGAAAATGTATATAAGATCTTTAAAATTATTTGTAAAAATAATGTATTATATATGTATAATTATAAAATATATGTATAGAATTTGTCAGGCCAGTTTGGTTATTTCTTCAGTTTTTCGAACAAATTCAAACTCAAACCTAAACCAAACACTATCTCAAATCAAATCCAAATAAAATCGATTTATTTAATCAGTTTGGTTCGATTAGAATTATATCAGAAAGAAATGAAGTTTTATACATTGTTGATACTATAATGTTCTCAAGGATAGGAGAAAATTAAAAATAACAAGCTCAAAATAAACAAAAAATTAGGAAATCCATTGTAAAAGTTAGTTTTTATTTTATTTTATTTTTTTACTTGTCATTTTACTTGTAAAACAAATATACCACAAACATTTTAATTCCCTAAGACCACTCCAAATAATGATACATAAAATATGTATCATTTTGATTATTATACTCTTCTAAATAAAAACCATCTGACCTTACCTCCCATTTACAGTTAGTTAAAATATTTGGATTTCCCGAACCTTTGACACATGCATATGGATCATTAAACACATCAAATACTTTCTCTTTTGAACCCCACCAAAAGTGACAGAAGTACAAAGTTCTACCAAGAATTGTCTCACAAAACGACCATTTAAAGTCTTGATTTATATGAAGATTATGGTATCCGAGGTCATCATTCTTGGACGCGCAATGAATTTTCAGTTTTGGAGAAGGAGAAGGAAGTTTGTTGATAACATGTACTGTGTATTTAGAGGAAAAAACACAATGTTTTGCTATTGAAAGGTCAAGTAAAGAGATGAGTAAAAAGAAAAAGATGTTGATTAATGAGAGAGACATATTGAGAAAATAAGTACTGAAAATGTGAGAGTTTTAGAATTTTATACATAAAAAAATTAGTTTAATTTAGTTGGATTCACAAAAAAAAAAAAAAAAAAAAAGTTTAATTTAGTTGGAACTACAAATGTTGACTTGGACTCCAATGACTTTTACTTGGTCTGAAATCATTAATATTCTTTGACTTTTCATCTTTGGAGATAATATACAATTAACTTGTCCCATAGTTTCAACTATATATTTGTTATAAACATATTTAATTTATAGTGAATATTTATTATTTGGTTTCCTTTAATAGTTAGGAATTTTACTTGGAAATTAAATTAGTTTTTTTCTTATAAATATAAGGGTTTTTCCTTATAAATATAAGGGTTTCCTTCATTGTAAAATACATCTGAATATACACCTAAATATTATTCAAAAGCAATAAGAAATCTTCTCTCTACTTTTCTTGTTCATACTTTATAATTTCATAACACGTTATCAGCACGAGACTCTACCATCTTAAAAAGTGAAGGTTAAGTTTCAAGGCTAAGACTCTACCATCTTAAAGATTGAAGGTTAAGTTTAAAAGGTAAGGTATTATTTGTTTATTTATTTATTTTTTCGATATGACTAACCTTATGAAAGTTGAGTTTGTTGCCCTTCATAGTTTAGGCAAGAACTACCCTTCACGTTGGATGCTCTGTGTCTTGGATACACCATTAAGAATGAAAATAAAGTATCAAAACAAGACTGTGCTAAAGTTTGATATTCTTGCGTCATCATCTTGAAGAAATTCCAAAAATTGAATATCTCACAGTCAAGAATCCACTTGTTTTGTGGAACAAAGTGAAAAAGCCTAAAAGAAAGATATGATCACTTCAAGATGGTCATACATCCAAAATCATGATGTGATTGGATGCATTTGAGGCTAAAAGACTTTTAAGTCTATTAATGAGTATAATTTTGTTATGCTCAAAATCTTGAATATTTTGATATCACTAAAAAGGTCTATGGGTAAGACGTTGGGTTCAAGTCTCAATGCACCATATTAATGAAAGAATAATAACTAAAGCAAAACAATATGTTTTTGATGAAAATTCATTAAATATGTTCCATAAAAATGCTCAATTCTTTAAAATGAATGTGGTAGCAGTGCATAATGTCTGAAAGAAGACAAGTGATTGAATAATGCACGTGAACATGGAATGAGATACTAAGCTATCATAAATTGATATGCTAAGATTGTGTTTCATTCTTGAAGAATGAAAACTTTTGATAAGTGCTACAGATACAAATCCATTATTTGAAGTGAATGTGATAGTATTAAATAAAACTTCTCAATATGAATGTGCACTTTATCATGATATCATGACTCATCTCCAGAAGAGAGATGGAGCAATTGAGAAGAAATAAATATGAAAGTTACTCCTTGAGTAATAAATTTGAAATCTACTCATGTAATAGTAAATCAGAAATTTACAAAAGTAAAAAACACGTGTCATGATAAACTTGGAGTTTACTCATTGGGCATATATTGAAGAAATAAAATATTCTTCAAGATTGCTTGTTCTCATGATAAACCTGAATCCCTTAAATTCTGAAAGTATAAAAGGTGAATATGGGTTCGTTCACCATCATGTGATATTATAAATGGATGCATATATAAAATAATCACATGTGCATTTATTATCATCCTGAAGTTTGACATTTGCAGAATTGTTTGTACAAGATAATTTAGTTAAGAGCACAACTTTCAGAATACGTAATTAAGACAATTCATCTTGATAATATTGATAAATATCCAAACTGATTGACATTAAATGTCTCAAATAAATGATCAATCATTATTTATGAGAACAAAGACATGGTCTGAAATATGATAAATTACAAATAAAGATATGCATTAGACCAATACATTATGATCAATTTCCCCCTATATTAATTTATGGTCAAGGACCATATAATTTTCATCTAATAATTTTGATATGCGGTATATGATTAATAAATATACCATGATGCA
>JBCEWC010010383.1:0-17711 GCA_038996855.1 Solanum aculeatissimum | reverse complement strand
TCTTTCTGTCTCAAAATATATGATATCTATTTAAAATAATTTTTTATTTATTTTTAATAATAATTACTTTTTAAGATAATGAATATCACAATTATAATATATTAATAGAGTAAATATTCAATAAAAAGAGACTATACTTTGAGAAATAAGTAAAAACAAAATGTCTAATTTCCCTAATTAAATATTTATTCAACAAAATTATTTTTTCAGTTATTTTTTGTTCAAGATAACGTGGTCCATCATGCATCAAAACCTAGGTAGATTATTAATTTCCCATGCTTACATATGGATACCCTTAAATTCTCTTGTATGGAACATGCCACTACCTAAAAGTTCATAGAAATTTATGTATATTATTCTTGACTTATTTATGTGCTATAAGAAAATAATTTTGTCAAGTAAGAAAATTACTTTTATAAAAATACATTATTTCACAATTTGGATAAGATTTAAATTGTAAAATACATGCTTTTGGCGCATTTTTTTAAAATATATCACTTAAATAAAATAAAATAATTGAGTTAGAACAAAATGTACCTTGTTATTCTCAATAATTGTTATTTCTAGTCTAGCATTAAAGGAAGGCGCTTTGTAATCGCACATGTTAGGGTTCTTTTTCAAGATTTCTTTTGTTAAGTGCAAATATCTCTTCTTAACCATTGATTTAGCACCTATAACATATGATCACAAATGTAAACTAACATTAACTAAAACATAATTCGTGTTTCAACGCGAAGAAATCAAGAAAATTTAATATTATCATAAAAATAAAAAAAATTAATATTGTATATAACCCTAACTAAATATATTTTATAAATTAAAAGAAAAGGAAAACGCTTTGAATTATTGGAATTGTGCAAAATGAAGATTAAAATGATTGGGTGGAGGTGATTAGACAGGATATAGAGCAACTTCATATTAGTCGTTATTCTATTTTATTGTTTTTTTTCTTTTTTTCTTTATATATATATATATATATATATATATATTTCTTCTTTTACTTGGGGTTGATACATTTGATGAGCCGAGGGTCTTTCAAAATAGTCTCTCTATCTCTATAAGGTAGTGGTAAGATTTACGTATACTTTAATTTCATCCTCAAACCCCACTTATAGAATTTCACTGAACGTGTTGTTATGACCTCGGAGATCCCACATCTTTCTTTCTCTCCACTTTACTTTTGTGCATTGTTTAAGGGTAAAACTATATCAAATAGACACAATAATATTAATTATGAAACTAGTTATCAATGAATTGGCTTGTTGGTCCAAGAATGTCCACACCATTAGTGGTGTAAAATACCAAATCACTAATCATGGATAGGTAGAATACCTTTCGAATAAGTAACCTAGACCTAGACAAAAATATAAAACAAGACACTCTAGTTACATATTTAGTATCTTGTATTTGTCCTATTATGATTGGAATTCTATTCTAAGTTCTAACTTATCTTTTTAACTAGTGACAAAGATTGTGCATTGTACAGGTTCAATGTACGTGATTCAGATAAAATTTGAAGAGTTAATAATTTTTAAATATTTTTAATTATTATTTATTTAATTTATAAAATTTATTAAGTAATTTTCAAATAATATATATTACTCTCTTCATTTAAATTTGAGCGGCTATATAAAATAAATATTTAAATTGAGTAAGCGATTAAATAGATATTTATATTTGATGAAAGTGTCTTGACATGTCACCATTATTCTAAAATAAATCAATCAAGAATAGAGCTAAAAGTTAGACAAAAAAAGACACCATAATTGTGATGTGAAGGAGCTAGAAATCATGAGACTGTCAGTCTAGGGAATGGGAAATTGAGGGAATGATCTTGGGGTGGGGGTTGTGTTACTTTATATTTTAATAAGAAATTTTCACGTATAATCACTCAAAAATATTTTAGTCATGCTTTATATAGTTATAGTGTAGATAATTATATTTTGTGACTGTAGTTATAATAACGTTTATATAATTTGCGTAATATTTGTATACATCTGTTATACAATTTGCAGTTTTTGTATAAAATTTGTATATTTAGCTATACAATTCGTGCACAATATTTGTATAATTTGCTATGCAATTCATAGTGTTTGTATATTTCGCTATACAATTTGATTCACGCGCAACTTTTGTATAATCGCGCATAATATTTATATAAATCGTGTGAATTATACAAAACTCAAATTGTAATTATAGCTAGATATTTACCGCGGACCATAATTAATTTAAACTATATCTATATTAGCTAATTAACTAACATATATTCGAGAACAAACATATGGAATGTTCAATCTTCAATTATTGGAGCACCAATTACTTTATTTTTCAATTATTGATATACTTTTTGTTATGAATGGGATTACATCAATACTAGCAAAGCAGTCCAACATTAGATTAAGTGGCTATACGTGAAATTTGAGTTGATAAATAGAGACTTACGAAAGCAAAATAAATTTATATGTATTATGATAATGCTTAGTCCAACTGTTCTTCATATTGTCATTGCTCCATCACATATAATTCAAAGCTTATTAGTTTTTTTTTTATGTTGTTTATTGCTAAATTGAGACAATCACAACATTCATTTTAGCATTTGTTACACCACAGATATTATAATACGAAAATATATAAATATTTTTATGGAAGGAATAAATTTCATACCCCCACAAATTAGTGGCAAAAGTGCAAATAACCCTAAAAATGAGCCTAAAATGTTTAATATTTTTGAAGGGGAAACAATTAGCCACGTTACGTCAAAAAATGTCTATAAAAAGAGAGACTATATACAAACAGTGTGTATTCATTTTATTCTACTATACTATCATCAGAGAAAATTAGCAAATAAAATTAAATAACTATTTTTTCAGACGAAAATGGTGAACGCTGTCGAGATTCAACGGGCGATGGGACTTGCTACCGTGTTGGCCATCGGAACATCCAATCCTCCTAATTGTTTCGATCAAAGCATGTATCCTGATTATTTTTTTCGTGTCACTAATAGTGAGCATAAAGCTGAACTTAAGCAAAAGTTTAAGCGCATGTGTAAGATAACTTACCATTCTTTTTTGTTACATATATTCCAAGTTTAATCACTAAATTTCAAAGCTTTGAGTAGGTTTAATTTGCGCCTTAAAAGGGTCGTTTGGTTTGAAGACAAGTTACACTGAGATTATTTATGTTGCGATAAGTTATTCTTAGACTAGTTATGTTGGGATTATTTCTTGTTTATTGTTTGATTTGTCGTATTAAAAACAATATGTATCACATAATTCTTAAGAATAGGTTGTTCGTTTACAAAAGTACCCTTTATTTTATTTAGATTTTTTTTCTTAATTTTGGTGAAATCTAATTATGTTTTATTTAATATTTGTTACATTTTTCATATTTTGCAGGTGATAAATCCATGATTAAAAAGAGATACTTTCACTTGACTGAGGCAATCTTGAAAAAATATCCTAATTTATGTAAATACAAAGCACCTTCCTTTAATATTAGGCAAGAAATTGCAATTGTTGAAGTACCAAAACTTGGGAAGGAAGCAGCTGAAAAGGCCATCAATGAATGGGGTCAATCCAAGTCCAAAATTACTCATTTGGTATTTTGCACCACTAGTGGTGTGGATGTTCCTGGGGCTGACTACCAACTCACTAAGCTTCTTGGACTTGAACCATCAGTTAAACGATTCATGTTGTACCAACAAGGTTGTTCTGGTGGTGGCACTGTTCTCAGATTAGCTAAGGACTTAGCTGAGAACAACAAGGGTGCTCGAGTCCTTGTTGTTTGTTCAGAAATCAATTTGTTATGCTTCCATGCACCAAGTGAGACTGAGACTGACGTTTTGATTGGACAAGCCCTTTTTAGTGATGGAGCGTCAGCCATTGTTGTTGGTTCAGATCCATACAACATGATAGAAAACCCTTTATTTGAGCTTGTTTTCGCAACGCAAATGGTTATTCCAAATAGTGAACATGCAATTATTGGTGACCTTAATGAGGCTGGACTTATAGCTAAAATACATAAGGATACTCCAATGTTAATCTCAAAACATATTGAGACGATCCTAATGGAAGCATTTCAACCTTTTGGTATTTCTGATTGGAACTCCATTTTTTGGGTAGCTCATCCAGGTGGACGTGCAATTTTGGATCAAATTGAATTAAAATTAGGTTTAAAGCATGAAAAACTTAGGGTTACAAGAAATATTATGAGCAATTATGGGAACATGGGAAGTGTTAGTGTGTTGTTTGTTTTGGATGAAATGAGGAAAGCCTCAATTAGAGCAAAATTAGGTACAACTGGTGAAGGCCTTGTTTGGGGTGTGCTTTTGGGTTTTGGGCCTGGGTTAACTATTGAGACAATCGTCCTTCGTAGCGTATTTATTTAAGAAAAATTATTTTGGCAAGTACTTTGTATAAAGTTCATGTTAGATTTTTAAAAAAAGTTACATTTCAAATCTCACTCGAGATTACATCTACAATAATTCGTATCTTGTGTTTCTTTTCTCTTTTAGTAACTTCTTTGGTGGCGACTAAAAATCGCCATAATAATATTGTTTGTCTACTTTGATTGCCACTAATTAAGACTATATAGTGGAAACTTATGAAAGTATGCCATATAAATTAGGACGACAAAAGTTAGGTAAGAAATACGATTTAAAAACCATAACTACTTAGGATTCAGGGGAATAAGTTACAGAACACAAAGGTATATGTTTATATTCAATTCCAAAGTAAGACATTAAAAAAAAACACAAATCAAAGTTGATTCAAATTTAACTTTTACACTATTAACAATCAACCATTTCTTGCTTGAAGAATTTTTTTTAGTAAGTAAGATGGACAGTAATCCTTAACAATGTCTCTGCACCATCTATAACATGTTGACCAATTGGTATAAGTGGACGAATTTCTGCGAATCCGCAAGCATTTTTAAATTTACCAGTTCCTCCTGTAACTGAAATTCTTGACATAGTACTTCCAATTCTATAAACTCCGAAAAAATTGAGGCTATCGCCATATTCACCTCCTTCCATCATGGCGGTAAACGCCATCATTTGAGTAGTTCCATCTGCAGAACTTGAAACATATACACCTTGTGCTTTTCCAAGGTTTTGTGTGCCTAATTCAGGGGATGAAGTCAAGTAGTCATCGATAACGGTTATGGTACCTGTTGAGACATATATAAGTCGTTAAAATTGTGATTTTTCTAATGACGTAAGCATTTTTATAAGACAGTCATAAGATCCAACATGATGTTAGACTAGGCAAGTGATCCTGAGTTCAAATTTCACGGTCTTCTAAAAAGACAAAAATAAATTCACGTGTTTGACTACAAAAAAGAATCAAGTAAGGGGTCGTGTTGAGATATAATATACTAAAGGTAAGATTTCAGATGAAGTAATGAAAATTATTCACATGTTTGACCAATCGTATATGCAAGAGGTCGTCCTAGGTTCAAATCTCATTGTCATCTAAAATAGGAAAACTATTTAGACATGTTTGACATTGACCAATGAAATAAGGTAATCAAAAGTATGATATCTCTAACAGCGTAAAAGTAAATTTTACGTACCAAAGCCGAGGCCCAAACCATCAGGGCCTAATTGAGTAGTCACAGTACTAGTTTGGCTATTTTGGCTACCAACAAATGTTGTGCCTGCTAAGCCAGTTCCTAGTGGAACACCATTGACATTAAATGTTGGGATTGCACCATTAGAATTAGGAATTGCCACACCATCTTGAGGTGGTTGAAAACCTAAAGGTGTTGCAAAAGGTACTTGTCCACTATAAATACTGCCTAATAAGCCAGTAATTGGCCTAGCTGTTGGATTATTTCCTCCAAGAATGTCGTGCATGTATAACTCGAGTATCGATCCTTCAGGAGTTTGAGTGTCAATTGAAGCAACAAGGGGTGACAATTTGGTTATTGTTGCAATGAAAATTGCAAAGAAAATGAGATAAGGTGATTGCCTTGACATTTTTGAGATTTTGGTTTATAGGGAAAATAGAGTTGTTTTCTTCTTTATGATTTGAAATTATGACCAAGATTGAAACTTTATATAGAAATATATATGATCATAATGGGAGATGATGGAGTTGTTGTGACACAAAGTTATGGTGCAATTGTTGGTGTGATTTTTTTTCTTTCAATTTTTTTGGTGAAATTGTTGGAGTTATTCCAACAAAACCTCACAATTTGTTGTTTCATTATGTAACAATAGAAAGTTATATACATGATTAATTTGTGTTATAAAATGTGTTAAGAGTGAGTTGGTTTCATTTTGTTTAAGGAGAAATGTACAAGGATTAGCTTAATTATTGAACCTAATCCACCTTAGTTCTCCCTTTTATTTATTCTTATATATTTCTTATGTTTTCCTTCCATCATTTATAAAGCAAACTCATCTGTTCATCACTGCAATCACAATGATAAATGATGGAAACAGTATGATAAGGAAGGAAGCCGGATCAGAATGGCTAGAGTGAAGGACATGCCCGTTTTACAGGACTATATGTTATTTCTTGTACTTTTGTTACTTCTTTTGTCCTTTCCTTTTTTGCTTTTGAAAAAAATGAAGTTTCTTCCCAACAAGACATTTCAGAACTATTTTTCCCTTGAGTTGAGGATCTATCAAAAATAGAGTAGAAAAAAAGTTTGCATACACTTTACCCTCTTCAGAGCTCACTTAGTAGGTTTATGTTGAGTATATTATCGTTGTTGAATATGGAGGATTCATATAGCTAACCCCAATTAGATTGAAATTGAGGCGTAGTTGATTGATTGATATTGATAGTTTCTGGGAGAGTGTAGATGACACTTGGTTCAAGAAGATCCTAGAAAGTCAAAAGTAATGTGTGAATTGGTTAATTTTGACCTCGATTTCTATCACGATCATATCAGTATTAGTGTGTCGGATCTCATTTCAAAATTCCGTAGTTAAGCTTGTTTGGGTGTGAGTGTAGTACTATGATGAGTGACCTTTGCTTTCGTTCTTCTAATATGAAATGAGTTTAAATGAGAAGTTAGAATACATATAGCTGATTCCAACTTATTTGAAACTAATTAAGGCATAATCATATACATAATTGTAGTGGTAAGGTTGTATTAGAGTTTTAAATCATATCACGCCAACATTATGAAAGTTCTTAGATCGCTTAAAAAAAGAATAGTACCAAATATTCACCTTCTATCACTTACAAAGAATTGGTTTCGAATGTTTTACAATAAATCGAATATTTAGTAAATTTCTTAATACATACATATACACATGGTCTAAATCCTATTGTGGGTCTTCCCTTGCGCATTACATAGAATAATGCATTTAATTTATTCCCTCACTAATGTACACCGTACAAGAATATTCAAAATCCAAAACAAAAAAGGCACACGCTTCACAGTCCCAAACAAGTTGGGGATCAGAGCGTATAACAAACTAATCACTTTTATTAATGTAGTAGCTCCCAAGTGTAAGGATTATACTTGTTCCCTTTATCATCTTCCAGAAAAAATTCTTTATCTGTCACTGTCTATTTGCATAGAAGAGTCCGGGGACTAAGCGGTGAATCTCTAACACATCCATGGAAGACATTGAACACTTCAAAAGCTCTTTCTTTTAAATCCCACCAAAAGTGACAAAAAAATAGTGTATTAGCAAAATATTTCTCTTTGAATGTCTATTCAAATTGGTTATTTGGACTAAGGTCATGAAATCCCAAATCATTATCTTTAGAAGCACAATGAACTTTAATACTATTAAATGGAAATCTAGTTGGATCAATGTTATTCACAATTTGAACATGAAATGAACTAGCAACAACAATATTTATGGATAATATGATCAATAAAAGAAAAGGTGCTTTGATGTAGAAAGAACTCATTTTGTAGTTAAATTTGTTTTTTTTATAAGAAGTTGTTAGTTTTATTATTGATAGAAATTGAATTTATAATGCAAAATTGTAGAACTCACAGTTGCAATGCAATGGTAATGAAATTTTTTATGAGGAATTAATGTGAATTATATAAGGAAAGCCATAAAAAAATGCAATTTTTTTTTGTTTCTCAATGAATGAATGATCTCACACCAAACACAACACAAAAAATTTGAAATTAATTAGTTATTAATAGATATATTTTATTTTAGTGTTATAGAGAACCCCTAAATATTTGTGGTTAAGCGTGTTTGGGTGTGAGTGTGTAATACTAGGATGGGTAACCCTTGCTTCTTTCCTTTTTATACAAAATGAGTTTAAATGGATAATGATTCATATCGATGACTTCAACTTGTTTGAAACTGAGATATAGAGTGCAACTTTAATTTTTCTGTATTTGAGTAGGGATATAGATCAAATACATAATTGCAGTGGTATATTGTAACATTGGGAGAAATTTCTTATTAGAGTTTTACACCGGCCAGATCACGTCAACATTATGAAAGTTCCTGGATCGCTTAAAATAAAAATAGTATCAAAGATATACCTTTTGTCACAAATAGAGAATCAGGTTTTGAATGTTTCGTAATAATAATTTATTAAATATCTATATATTAATTATATTTCTCAATATATACGGATCTAGACCCCGTTGTGGATCTTCCCTTGCGCGTTACATAGAATAATGCATTCATTCCCTCACTAATTTACACCATACAAAAATACTCAAACTCAAAATTTAAAGGCAAATACGCACTTCACAGTCTCAAACAAATTGGGGACTGGAGCGAATAACTAATCACTTTTATTAATGAAGTGGCTCCCAAGGGTAAGCAATATATTTGTTCCCTTTATCATCTTCTAAAAAAAATCCTATATCTGTCACTATCCATTTGCATAGACGAGTCTCATGATTAAGAGGTGAATTTTTTATACATCCATGGAACACATTGAACACTTCAAAAGCTCTTTCTTTTAAGCCCCACCAGAAATGACAAAAATATAAAGTGTTAGAAAAATATCCTTCTTTGAATGACCATTCAAATTGATTATTTGGTTCAAGATCATGAAATCCTAAATCGTCATTTTTAGAAGCACAATGAACTTTAATACTATGAAAGGGGAATCTAGTTGGATCAATATTATTCACAATTTGAACATGGAAGGGACTAGCAATAACACTTTTTAAATGTATAATATTTATGGATAATATGAACAATAGAAGAAAAGGTGCTTTAATGTAGGAATAACTCATTTTGTATTTTTTTTTTTGGGGGGTTGTTATAAAAAAAATTTCTTTTTTTTTCCCTTAGGAATTTTGTTAGTGTACATTTCTTTATCACTAATTATTGATACTTGAATTTATAATGCAAAATTACAACATTCACAGTTACAATGTAATGGTAGTGAGAATTTTTATGAGGAATGTGAATTATATAAGGAAGACCATAAAAAATGCAAATCATTTTCATTATGATTATAACCAATTGATAATTTACCATTTTAATGAGGTTTACATTTTTTGTTATGTGAATATTATGGTTTGTAGGATTAATATTGATAATATTATTAGTAACATTCTAGTTGTAGTCCATATAAGGGTCACTTTTAATGATGCACATCCCAATTAATTTATAAACAATATTTTTATCCCTCTATCATCTTTCAAAAATAAAATCCTGAGCTGGTCACTGTGATCCATGCTAGTATAAATATATTTTTTGTTATTACATAAAGTTTTAAATGATTTGACAAACTTTGAGATGAAATTTGATCCCATCTTAGAGGAAGCGCCAGTTGTACCAGTTCTTAACTGAAAGTGACATTAGGTCTGTAAATAACTAATTTGGATAGTGCTCGAGTTTTGCAGAGTGGCAAATCCATTGGGCAATAATATTGCGCCATATTCTGTTGTCCCAAAAATGGTTAATTTCTCATCAATAGTGCCTTGATATATATTGAAGAATGAAGAGTGTAGAGATTATCACTGAAAATATATTCATAACTGAGAAATAAATCATCTTCGCTTTTCTGGAAATATATTCATAACGAAAAGTTTTCAGAAATCATTTCAAGCTTACTTTAGTTTTATTTCCTTGTTCTTTAATCTGATCCAAATCCTCATCTATAAAGGATTTTGGTAATTTTCTTTGAAGTCTTTCTCTGGTTTTGCTTTGTATTCGTAGCTTGAGGTAGCTAGGATGGAAGCTGAAGTCTAAGCTAGTTCTCGAGGGATTAGTTTAGTGGGTTGCATTGTTGCAGCTTATTAGTTGATAAGGGTTTCACTTTCTTGTAAGGGGGAAAGGGGTTTATGGATCAATCCTTGATTGCAAGGTGTTGTAATCATTTAGCTCCTTTGAAGTTACTGAAATTAGGGCTAAATTCCTATGGAACAGATCGTGGTATTTCCTCTCTTGAACAAGGAGGGTTTTCCACGTTAAAAACTGTTGTGTCATTTCTACTGTCTTTCTTAATTTTTGTACTAAGGGACCTGGTCCCTTGTTAGAGTAGACGCGTGCAAGCCAACATTTTATAGATATTTTCTAAACGATAAAACGATCTCACATCAAACAACTAAACAAAAATTAAAATTAGTTAGTCACAAACTTCTGCTAATTAAGAGGTGACACTAATGTGGACATCTTTTATTTTAGAGTTAAGGAGAACCCCTAAATGAATAATTTTCTTTTGTATTTGTAATGAATTACACTTTTTTTGACATATCATATAATATTTGTTCAATAATCTAATGCAAAATGTTGAGGCCATGCTTCCAACAAGAATCAAAACTTCCTTTTATTGAATTGTAACTAATAAAATACAGAAATTAATGCAAAAAATGTTGGGTCCATGCTTATACAGCCTAATATCTTCTAAATAGGATCTAAACAAAATTGTTGGATTTTTCATGAATCCACAGACCCTATAGTGGATTGATCTATCCCCACACCTTACTATCACAATCCCAAACAAATTGGGGACCAGAGCGAATACTTAACCATTTTAAATCAAGTATCCCAAGTGTTAGCACGATATTTTCTCTCCCTATCATCTTCCAAAAAAAATTCTGCATCTGAGACTCTCCATTTACATAAATGAGTCCGAGGGTTAAGTTGTGAATTTCTAACACATCCATGGAAGATATTGAACACTTCAAAAGCTTTCTGTCTCGAACCCCACCAAAAGTGACAAAAGAATAAAGTGTTAGAAGTATATTTCTCACCAAATGACCATTCAAACCGTTTATTTGGAACAATGTTATGAAATCCAACATCGTTGTCTTTAGAAGCACAATGAATTTTCAAGATGTTAGCAGGATGTGTAGTTGGAATATCATTTACAACTTGAACATGGAATTTCCTAGGAACAAAAAAAAATTCTTAGCTTGAAACTTCTTACTTGTAAAATATTTATGAATGATATGATCAATAATAGTTTCAAAGGTGCTTTGATGGATGAATAATTCATTTGTGAGGTTATTTTTGTCTTTTTTTGGTGGGGGGTGGGTGGGTGGGGTAGTTTTTTTTTCTTTTTTTCTTAAGAAAGTTATTAGTTTACATTTAGGTGTTATAATGCAAAGAGCACTCATAGTTACAATGCAATGATAATGAGAATTGCAATGAGAGTTATGTAAGGAAGGCCATAAAAAAATATTTTCATTAAGTTAATTTAATAATCGATCGATAACACATGTATTGTGCAAGATAGTTATGTTTAGTAGGTGTATATATTTTTTTGTAATTTGAATATTATGATTTATAGAATTAATATAATATTGATAATCATCATCAATCATTACATTATATGTACCACTAAACATTCACCTATTTAATATAGCGATTGACTGTTTAATATTTATTTTATTTATATGCATTCAGACGTTGAGAAAATAATTAATCTTATATTTTGTGTTTTAGTCAAATAAAATCGATTTACCTTTTCAAGTTTGCAAAGAGACATTATATATTATATATTCATAAAAAATAAAGGGATTAGTTGAAAATATTATTCTAATTTTTGTGGGAGAAAAAACTGAGTTGACTTTTTCATTTACATTTTTTAAAGAAGAAAATGTACCTAATCATCAACTGCCATTTTTTTTAAAATTCCAACTTCTTATCAGATAATATTATATTTGTTCAAAGTACTATAAAAAAAAAACTTTAATGACAAACATTGACTAAAATTTGTTAATTTTCCCCATATGAGTATAGGACTATTAAGAGTATTAAATGGACGGATAAGCTGAATTTATGCAGATTAAAATAAAATGAGTTAATAAATTGATGAATCGATATTAGTTAACTTGTCTAAATATCATTCAAATTAAGACGAGTCAGATCAAAATGAGTTAATCAATAAGTTAATGTCCAATTCACCTAAATTTTAAATATATTTCAATGAATTTTTCATTAGTCAATTGTTTATTTAATCCAACCTTTCGATGGACTAAATTCATCAGATCAAAATAGGTTGAACAAGTAAATAAGCAGATAATCATTTGACTCAAACTTGAACGTGTTGGACAAATAATTTTTTCATGAACTAATTTTATCACCATGTAATAACCCATATTCAGATGAGAAGTCCCATATCGACAAAACACAAGAGAGATATTGTGTATATAAGTAAAAGACTGGTCTATATACTGTGAGACACCTTTTGGGGTGAGCCCAAAATAACAAATCCATGATGGGCTAGGCCCAAGAGCGAACAATACTTCATAGTGTTGGGTCAGATCGTTACACACGCACACATATAAATACTAGCCAGTGCAAAGTGAGTTTTTTCATTCATCAATTTTTTTCTTTGTTTTTTTTAATGGAAATTGTGAAATTAATAGGTACCCCTTTTAGTTTTTTCACATACACAGTTATTTGGGCATTAAAACTAAA
This sequence comes from Solanum aculeatissimum, assembly GCA_038996855.1. Lineage (NCBI taxonomy): Eukaryota > Viridiplantae > Streptophyta > Magnoliopsida > Solanales > Solanaceae > Solanum > Solanum aculeatissimum. The sequence goes on along the minus strand of JBCEWC010010383.1, from coordinate 4,885 downwards.
AGGAGTAAATTATGAGTATATAAATGAAGACATGTCCAAAAAAAGTTCTTTGCTTGTAAAATACAATCCAATTCACAAGAAAGTACCTATTTTAATCCATGGTGAAAAGTCGATTTGTGAGTCTATGGTCATCGTCGAGTACATTGACGAGATGTGGCAACTGAATCCATTGCTTTCAACTGATCCATATGATCGAGCCATGGCTCGATTTTGGGTTAAATATATCGATGAAAAGGTATGACGTTATTAAGATTAGTTTTTTTTCCCTCATACTTTTTCTTAGCTATGGATTCTTATTTGAGTTCTATGAGTGAGAGTCATTAGTAAGCATTCAAAATTAAAAATTCTCTTGTATTTTCGTAAACTTTACATATACCTAATCAAACTAAGATGCTTAAATTAAAATAAAGACACCGTCTAGTACTCTATGGAGTATACAAAGGATTCATCTTACTTAGATTTACTCATCCTTCTTTGTTCCCACTTAAGCGTACTCGTTATACGCTCTGTGTGAAACTTACATGACTGAACTTATTGAAGATATAATTAAGTAAATAAAAGTATTTTTTTATATCTATCTAACTTTTTTTTGTTGTTAATTTGTGATGCAAGTCATAAAGTACATGGAATGTGTTTTGCAACATTGGAGAAAAGCAACAAGATGCCATAAAGGAAAGCCTTGAAATGCTTAAAATCCTAGAGGAAAATGCTTTGGGAGAAAACAATAAGTTATTTGGTGGTGAAAATATTGGACTTGTTGACATAGCCTTTGGAGGTTATTCTCATTGGATGGAAATTATTGAAGAAATTGTTGGAGTTAAATTACTTGATCCTCAAAATTTTCCTCATCTCAACAAATGGATTAAGAATTTCAAACAAGTTCGAGTGATCGAAGATAATCTACCTGATCGTGAAGAGACGTTTGTATACATGAAAAATGCTAGGGAAAGGATGTTAGCATCTTTTTAAGGAGGCAGGTTCGAGCCCTAAGTGTAAAATCATTACATCTTTGTGGGATGATTTTCTCGTGAATTCAGATTTGATCGCCCTCGAGGGCGAATCTAGTGTATTAATCGTTACGGGTTCATGTTGGTTAGACCATGTATTTCAATAAATGTGTAAGAGTTTTTAGCTTGGAAATGAGTCTGTTGGTTTAATGATTATTGTGTATTAATCTAGGATTGTCATAAAATTCATAAGTTTAAAATTCTAAATCAGATCGAACTTCAATCTAAGCATAAAAAAGATACTAGAATTAACAATCGTCTCAAATAACAATAATTCAAGAAGATTTGAGCTTGAAAGTAATATCAAAAGTCAATTCAAACAAAAAGGTTCCAGACTTCACAAAAGTATTTTCCAATGACTAAATATACAAAAAATACAAATAAAACTCTTCTATAAAACGACAAACATAATTATCCCTAAAAAAAAATTCAACTCATCAAAGTTTGGTTTAATGATCTTGACGTTCCGACCAACAACTTTTCCTTTGCCACTTTCACATTAATGACAATGGAATCAAATCATTGATACAATCATATATTCATGAGGTGCTCCCTACCGCCAGTTGAAACAACACGAGCCGATCCAAGTCAAGATAAAAAAATTCAAAATTTTTTCTTCATCATTTTTAGATCAAGGACTCGATACTTAACATTTAATTAGCTACTCCCTTTGGTAAATCTAACTTATTTTCAAAAATATTTTTTTCGAAAAACAACTTAGGATTATGGATTAAATTTAAAGAACACTTTCAAATCACTAACATGAAGAAATAAATATATCAGAGATTATAAATTATAAAAAAAATTAGTAAAATTAATTATTAAGTTTCCAAAAAAAAAAAAAAAACAGAGAGCCGTTCGGTTCTCCCTCTAATTTCTCCCTTTCCAAATCCATTTTGTAGATTCCTGTTAATCGAATTTATGTTCTTAATCCTTCGAAATTTTCCGATTAATCTCCCGTTAATTACCCAAAAATCGACAATTTATTTATTAATTCGTTCCATTAATCCATCAAAATTGATCTACAGATTCACTTGCATTGCTAATTGATCTGTATTTTTAGTGAAGAATCTGATAAGTATTAGGGTTTCCGATGATGATTTAAGGGATTTTTGTTCATAAAATTCTTTTTGTGGATTTGAATGGCATCGGCTCAGGTTCTGCGGAAGCAAGAGCATTTGCAAGCTGGGAGGAAAAAGGTACGATTTTTTTCAGGAAGATTTTACGGTTTCATTCAGTTAGTTGGATTATGAGATTCTAGGTAAAATTGTGTATTTCTGGAGCCTGTGCATAGCGGGAGCTCAGTAGGTTGGTGTTTTTAGTTGGATTACTAGATTGGTGAAAAAGAATGAATTTTTATTGATTTAGGATGTTCTAATTCTTTATTTGAGCAAATGTTTTATGTTTTATCATTTAATGTTTGTTTTGGAATGAGTACTGCTGTGAAATGGTGGAATGGTTGTTGATGATATTGGTTTACTGAATGTTTATTCTGAATGATATTAGTGAGCTGAAGATTTGTGGTATGCGGGAATTGGAAGTTGCGTCTTACCTGACCTGCGTATAGCGGGAGCTTAGTGCACCGGTTTGCCCTTTTGGTTTTAGTTGGATTACTACATTGGTGGAAAAGAATGAATCTTTATTGATTTAGGATGTTCTTACTCTTTATTTGAGCAAATGGTTTATGACTTTATGTTTTATCATTTAATGTTTGTTCTGGAATGAGTAATGCTGTGAAATGGGTGGAATGGTTGTTGATGATATTGGTTTACTGAATGTTTATTCTGAATGATATTGGTGAGCTGAAGATTTGTGGTATGTAGGAATTGAAAGTTGTGTATTTCCGGACCCCATGTATAGCAGGAGTTTAGTGCACTGGTTTGCCTTTTTGTTTTTAGTTGGATTACTAGATTGGCAGAAAATAATCAATCTTTTTTTTAGGATGTTCTAACTATCATTTAATGTTTGTTCTGGAGCGAGTACTACTGTGAAATGGATGGAAATAGTGGAATGGTTGTTGAGAATATTGGTCACTGAATGTTTCTTCTGAATAAAATTAGTGAGCTGAAGATTTGTGGTATGTAGGAACTGAAAGTTGCCTATTCCCGGACCCTGCATATAGAAGGAGCTTAGTGCACTGGGTTGTCCTTTTGTTATTAGTTGGATTACTAGATTGGTGGAAAATAATGAATCTTTTTTCTTTAGGATGTTCTAGCTATCATTTAGTGCTTGTTTTGGAACGAGTTCTACTATGAAACGGGTGGAAATAGTGGAATGGTTGTTCTGGATATTGGTTTACTGAATGTTTATTCTGTATAATTTTAGTGAGCTGAAGATTTGTGATATGCGGGAATTGCTAGCTAGATACTCCCTTTGTTTTAATTTGTTTGTCTGATTTTTACTTGGCAGGTAGTTTTAAAAAGTAAAGACTTTTGAATCTTGTGTACTTAAATTAAAGATACATAGAATGTAATCAATGTACCAAAATGTACTTTAATTTTGTGGTCTTAAACGTGTTATCTGGAAAGTTAGAATTAAAAATTTTCCAAAAAAGAAAAGAGACATTCTTTTTTAAACTAAAAAGGAAAGTAATACAAACAAACTGGAAAGGAGGGGGTATTTATTTTGTGTATACTTAGTTTTACAAAATTAGTATTGATATGTCCAATGATGGAAAAACTTTGAGATGGGCTGCTCTGATCTGACTTTATCTTTGTTTTTCCTGTGGATAATTGCTACAATCAAGAGCGGATGATCTAACTGCGGGTCACTGCACCCCTTTTCAGCAAAATTTCAATCAGTGTTGTCAAAGGCTCATTTAAGGTGCACTTAAGCCCTGAAACTCACAAAAGCTTAGGGAGGGCGTTTCACCTCGCTTAAGTTGTGTTATATAGGCAAGGAACTGAGGCTTGCATAACATGCCGATGAATTCTAATTTGAATGGAGCTTTATTAAACAACAAATGAATCGGCAAATAAGTGTATTGCATAGTTGTTCAAGGAAAACATTATGAATGAATTTGTTACCTTTTACTTGAATTACATATTTATGTATATATATTTCTTCCCCTTTCGTTGTGCCTTTTTTTTTTTACGAAGCCCACACTTCAGTTGCACTTTACACTTAAAGGTGCAACAGACCTAACACGCTTTTTAGAGCTTCTCACCTTTGACAGCACTGATTTCAGTGTTTCCCTTGGTGCAAATTTCTATTAGATATTTAGTCACATCGAGAAATTAGTTGATGTTGTTGCTTGAGGACACATTTGTAGCACTTTTTTTTTTTGTACTAGTTTGAGTAGTACTAGCTTTCAGCAGTCATAAAAAGTTCTACTAAGGTGAGATGCGAGGGAAAGTTATCATTGCATAGACCATTTCTAAGTCAACAAAAGAGCCTCTAGTATTAGAATATGTAAAAGTAACTAGTATGAAATGAAGAAAGCTAGGTGATGCATTGACACTAGAGACACTTGAATAAGTTGCTTCTTGAGCTGTTCGAATTTTTGAATGCTTTCTATTGGCTTGAGTTCAGCCGAATATGCAACATATTATCATTGTATAAAGCTTTTCACAGACCAAATTTCCATTAAGATCAATGGGATCTTATCAATACTTATCTTATTTGTAAATTGGAATCTCACATGCACATTATCCTTTATATGGGGTGGACATTAGCAGAATAGTGTTAGCTTCTGTAGTTTCTTTTTTACCTTATGCCTATTGTTTGGAGAAAGAAATTCCTATTATTATGCCTTAATTAGCAACAAAACAATATATGGTAGGGAATGTTGATTTTGGTGAACATTCGGTTGGAGTATTAGCTCATTTATAGCATGTACTCCATTATACCCCCTCATACATGGATTTGTGAAATATTTG